>JAVSCE010008052.1:0-30276 GCA_032199065.1 Smutsia gigantea | reverse complement strand
AAACGTCCCCAGATAGATTGATCTAGGCACCTCTAAAAGCGTGCCACCAAGGAATAGATCCACAGATTTCCTCCACCAAACCAGCTTACACCACATATACAGATCGCTAGCAACTCAGCCCTAGCTCGCTTCGTCACACTCTGAGCCCTTAGTGAGTTCCACTAAACAGGCGAGCAAAAACAGGAGCAACCCAGCCACTGACTGCAGGCATCTGTCCTTGCGTTTGCGGGCACACGGTGACTCACCAAAACGACCCTTTCCCAGACTCCTTTTAAGTCTCTCCACTAAATCCATCAAGTCAGGTTAGTTCACGATGCTTCAAAATAAACAACCATCAAGAGGAAAACATGCACTATGTCGTACAATGATGGGTCCCTTAAAAATGGGACAAGGAGAAACCATGTAGACAAAACCACAGCATTTAAACGACCCATAGTGTACACACGTGCCAGTGAGTGAGTAAATGAGGTGCTCTGACATCAAACAGAGGGAAAATAATTTAAGATTATTCTCTTTACTGTACAGAATTCATGGCAATTGCTGCCCTATCAGGCTACCTAAAATAGACGTAATATACATAGAACAGTCTGTTCTGTTAATAGAGACCAAAAATGTGTCAACTTGATTCTCACAGAAACTGAAAAATACGCATGAATCTCTCTTGTCCTGTATCTGTTCACCTGGCCTGTTCCCTAGTCTCCAGGGAGGGCCGCCTCTTTCTCGAACTGTTCTCCTCAGCCTGCCCGCATTGTGCCCAAGCGTGGCAGGCAGAGAATCCTAGGGATCCGAGATTCTACAGTGGCTGTTTGCAAGGCGGGAGAAGGCCACTCTGGCGGCCACACTGGGTACACGGGGTGAGAAGGACAAGGGAAAACAGCAGCGATGCCTCTCGTGTATAAAAGAGGGGGACGGCAGGACGCCTGGGCAGCCCGAGGAGCCAGAGGTAACAAATCATGGGCAAAAGAACTGCAACCAAACGCTGGAGAGGAAAGGTCTGCCACCAGAGGCGCCTTCTAGCTCTCTGGCGTTTGCATCTAATGGGCAGAGTTCATTTTGCGAAGCAGCAGGCACTGAGAAAGAGCAGCCCTGCTGCTGGAAGTTGACAGAAAGTAACATCCATGAGCGGAAGAATGCCACATCAAGGCTTGTCCCACAAATAATGCCTATAATGAAGAAAATGAGGAAACCACAAGAGAGAGGCAAGTGCGACCTGGCTTCGCCCGGCTCAGCCCAAGGAAGACAGGACTCAAGGAGAAGAAACCAAATGGAAAGATCCTTGGACCACATCTTTCCTCATAAGGTGCACTCAACAAATTCATCCAATTCTTGGACTAGGTTACAAAAAGAGCTCCTTAATCCCTTCCTGTGCTCCTAAGAAAGGGCAAGTTCATTAAGCAGATCAACTGATACGATTTCAGAACAAATGTAACCGTTCAACCTAAATGCTCCTCCTTCCTAAGGATATTAATCAACAGTACATATAATTTAAAATGTGTAGTATATGTCACAAAATATATTATAAATAATTATTAGATTTTTCTTATTAATGAACATCTATAAAGAAATGTTGAGACGAATTTACCTAACATAAGATCCTGGGGGAAAGGGAGGCTGTCACACCTGTCCTGTAGGATTCCACCTTCACAGAGCTCAGCCATTTAGGTGGTGTTTTAGCTCACCTACTACTGCCTCCATCCAATCCTGTCTTCCACTTGGGATTCCAACCTCCCTGTTGGCTACCTTGTACCTTTCAACTGCCTGCTGGTGACATCATTCTCCCACCAACCTATCACCACCTGTAGAATCTTGGGGTTTCCACGGAGTTGTTTGTAAATAGACTTGGACCATGGCAAGTGACCAGTGACCCATAATCTTCGTACTGGACACACGTGCTCTTTGGCTTCAGCCACTCAGACATCTTCTAGCATCTTCTCCTCATCTCTTGTATCTACAGTTGGTGTTTCCTCTTCTTCTCTGACCATGTCAGGTAAGGAAAGAAACTCTGAAAAGATTTTCATTAGATGTTTGTGCCCCTAAATTTAGTAGCAGGTGTAAAATAGCATGAAATAATGGGAGAAAGTGTTGAACCAGAAATCTGGAGACCTAATTTCAGTTTGGTTTTGACATTTACTAGCTGTGTGACTTTGGACAAGTCATTGACTCTCCAAGAAAATCTGGTTTCTGCTCATCTGTTACATTAGGATGGCAGATTGGTTCTCTCTGGTCCCTTTCTTTCCCAATATTGAGTCTTAAAGGGCACCCATGTAGAAAATGAAATCAGAGGCATCTTGAAAGTGTTTCCACAGAAACAGAGACAACAAGGTGATGTAGAAAACTGGCAGTATACACTGAGATGTATCATCTGTGGTGGCCGCCGTCCACTAGTGTTTCAAATTTACTATGTTTTAATTTAATGATGTTCAAAAAGTAATATCCACACATTTTGGAGTGTTCTACCTAAACCAGGTGAAAAGATAAAGTAGGGAGAGAGGATAGAGAGTACTGGGTTATTCAAAAGGGAGGAAGTTGAAGATTGTTTTAATCAGCACAGGCCAACAGGAACCAACAGGGTGGAGAAAAATATAAGAATGAAGGCAAGCATGGAGCAGCTGTCAAGAAAAAGGAGCAGTTGGAGTGGAATGCTGAAGGGATCAAAGATTTTAAATTAAAGCAGAAGCATAGAGTGAAATCTGCTCAGAGGAGGGGAGAACACAGTTGATTTAAGCAAATGCTTCCATGAGTAGACTCAGAAGGAAAGCTAGGCCAGATAGGGTATCACATAACGGAGAAAAGGAGCTTATCACAAGTCACACACAACTGTCTGTTTTTCCCACTGCCTCTCTGAACCACAGATGGCACCTTATAGTTCTGAATATAAACATTTCAGAAGTATGTTTTAGAAATCATGCTTCCTGTGAACATGAAACTATCTCAAGTGGTTATCTAGGAGAGTGAAGGAAACAGAATTTTCACTATTTTATGTTATTCTGATTTCTAAACTACTTACATGTTTTGCCTATTAAACAGAAAATTAAGTCTTTTTGAAAAACGTTATCTCCTAACTTGAATCAGGACTAACTGCTTTTGGGATAAGTAAGTTCCAAGTCAAGACTGTTTTCATCTTCCGTTATTTTCTTCCTAATACAGAGGGCACACTTATGAACAGCCATTACCTGCTTTTACATATTAGCTATTCTAAGAAGGAAAAATCATCACCCACATCTTTAATCGCACATTTATCTAATAAAAATTTGTGGAGTCCTTTGGGTTTTCCTACATTAAAAATGAATAAATTCAATTCTAGCCATGATGGTTTTTCTGGGCTTTGGGGATGACACTTTCCTGGATGTTGAAGACGACTGTGATCTAGGTTTTAAGATACATGTTAAAACCTTCATGATACTTTTAAGTGTTCTTTTCTCTTATGTTATTATATTAATTGAAATACATATATTTCTACTAGGCTTGGTATCTGTTACGCGCTGGCTAATATTCAGACAGCTCTGAAAGGGCGCAATAATGGAATTCCTTTATACATAGGATCTTGCTCTCTGCTTTGTACCAGCTGTTCCTGAAATATTTGTCTACAAAGATTGTAGCTACCTGTACTTGCACATTTACTGCTATTTTGCTGCTATTTATGCAACTTTTTACTGATATTATCTTCTCTGTCTCAATGTACTCTCTAGGGATTCATTGAAAATCACCTTCTACTGTGGGCTGTTTTTTTGGTTAGCAGTACTCACTGACACACAGCAGGCAATATTCACTCTCATAGTATTGCACATAAGATACAGAACTCCGTTTATTAGTAGATTTATGCTTTAATGGTTGCTCCATACATATATCTTTTCAGTTTTGTGATACATATTTTTCATAATTTTTCTCTTTATCTTTCCAGAACTTATTATATTTTCCTCTATATAAATCATATGTAACATATCACTTTTATACATGTATAATTTATTACTGTCATTGTTACTATTATAACCATCTTATAGATGAATAACCTGGAGCTCACAGAGAGAAAAAGTAACTTTTTTTCTCTCAAAAAGCAGTTTTTGAGAAACTCACTCTCAGGTAGTCATTTCGAGGGAGGGTCAGAAACCTGGCTTGAAGACAGTAAGAATGGACCTTTCAATTTACCAACTGGACTAAGCTATACATAAACTCTGGGTAAGAGCATGTGACCTGCACAAGCAAAATAAGACACTGAGGATTACAACGGGAGCAGCTGTGCTATTTTCCAATGGACAAAAAAAAAAAAAAGCCCACATGAAAATTTCTATTTCTCCTGGTTTCTGGCAGTGTAATGCTCAGAGCAGAGTCCTGGCAAGGAAGTCAGGATACTTAGGGTCCTGCAACCTGGTAATGACACTACCAGAATGGGAGAACTTGAACAAGCCCATCTGACCTCTCTAAGCCTCAGTTCCCTCACTTGTAAAACAAGAGTGTTAGTAGTTATTAAGGGACCTCCCACTTCTAAAATGCTTCAATTCTAGGAAATAGCACAAGACAAGACACTAATGCAGGCTCACAGGGAAGAAGGGCAGGAAGAATGTTGCTTGTAGCCTAGAGAACCATTAGGAACCCCTCTGGTGGGTCTTCTGCACATTTGCCCGAACTAGGAGCATGGGCAGTGAGTACATAAGGGTACCAGACTGTTCTGGCACTGAGAACCATCAGAAACGGACTGGTTCTTGCTATCTCCAGTGAGTTGGTATTAGAGTCTTCCTGACAGCAGCAATCTTAAGGTAATGCTACTCCTCCAACACAGAATTTTCAACCTCTCTGACTTTTTTCCCTACAGAAAATTTCCAATATCCATCTTTACTTGGAACTCCAAGCTCTCTGCAGCTCTCTCTTCCCATGGTGAGCCATGCGGCTTCTTCCTTAACAGGAAGTGTCTGCAACTTCTCCAGGGTCTCTGCTCCCAATGCCAGTTTGACATGGCTGCTGCCATCAGCCTCTGGCACCTCTTTCCAGCCACTCATGGGTAGTGCCTAACTTTACCAACATTCTGGCACAAGTATGTTGACTGGAGTTACTGGCCAGAGCCAGATCTCCACTTCAGCTGCTTCCTACCCATGTGTTTTGGGGTAGGATATCACAGGAAGCACTGAAAAGAAGTCCTCTTCCCTTGGAGACTTCACTGTGACCGTCACTGAACAGAACACAGCCATGTCTATGGCAACCCAATATGGTAACACTTCAGATGCCAATAACATGGTCCCTCTGTATCCATCACTTTCTGCCAGCCTTGTTCAGGGAACACCATCTCACATTCCAAATCAGGGACATAGCCTGTCACTTCTTTACCAGCAAGGGAGCCAGGTAGGTTATTACAATCAAGGCACACTGCGGCCTCTGCTATCTGGAGAACTGGGCCCCTGCCTGCAGTCCTATGGCTCTGGGTCATCATACATGGGAAGTAGGGCCTCTGCCCCTCAACCAGAAATGGTGATGGTGCTAAAGGAGGTTCAGCCGGCAGATACCCTACCACCAGGCTCCACATCTGGAACCTATTACTCTGCGCCTGCTCAAACCATCACACAACCACATTTTCAAGGTGAGTGCAAACTGCAAGCAGGGAGAGGAATAAGGTCAGCATTCAAAAGAAAGGTCAAATCTGCAGCTGGAAAGGAGTGAGTCCACAGACAGGTATATTTAAGTCCTGAGACTTTAATAACCACCACCCTCCCTCAGTGCTCTTCATTTTCAGACCTAATAGAGGTGGGCAGGTGGGACAGTGTAACAGCCGTCTATGCCCCATGCACAGAAAACCCAAGAGCGTACCAAGGGATACCATGCTTTTCATGGCCCTAGCCGATCAGTTCCCTTGTATACTCCCACACTGCAAGGAACTCCCTTTTCCTGATCTATTCCTGATTTTTGGAAAGCATTTCACTTATTGTGCTAGGACCAGTTTAACTTCCCCTCACTTCCTTAATTGACAGCAGGATTTAAGAACTTGTGTTCTGGGATCTTGTCCAAAGCAAGCAGGCTATGAATCTGTCCTTGCTTACATATTTTATCAGGAAGAGCTCCATTCTCTCTCTTAGTCTATGGGATGAGGCATTCTTAACATCTCAGGAAAGCGGAGAGGATTGAAGACTCCATATAAGAATGATAGGCCTTATGGAGATGCACTGATCACCCAACACAAGGGACCCAAGGAAGACAACACCAAGACATATACTAATTAAAATGGCAAAGATCAAGGATAAGGACAGACTATTAAAAGCAGCCAGAGAGAGAAATAAGAGCACATACAAAGGAAAGACCATCAGGCTATCATCAGACTTCTCAACAGAAACCTTACAGGCCAGAAGGGAGTGGCATGATGTATTTAATGCAAAGAAGCAGAAGGGCCTTGAACCAAGATTACTTTATCTGGCAAGATTATCATTTAAATTTGAAGGAGGGATTAAACAATTCCCAGATAAGCAAAAGCTGAGAGAATTTACCTCCTGCAAACCATCTCTACAGTGTATTTTGGAGGGACTGCTATAGATGGAAGTGTTCCTACGGTTCAATAGCTGTCACCATAGGTAATAAAACCGCAGTAAAGAAAGTACAACAGCTACTTACTAAGCAAACACAAAATTAAATTAACTATCCCCAAAGTAATTAAGGGATAGACAAACAGTACAGAATATGATACCTAATATATAAAGAATGGAGGAAGAAGAAAAAGGAGGAGGAAAAAAAACGGGAATCTTTAGATTGTGTTTTTAATAGCATATTAAGTAAGTTAAGTTAGACTCTTAGATAGTGAGGAAGTTAAACTTGAACCTTTGGTAACCACGAATCTGATGCCTGCAATGCCAATAAGTACATATCTATCCATAATCACCCTAAATGGACTGAGTGCACCAATCAAAAGACATAGAGTCACTGAATGGATAAAAAGACAAGACCCATCTATATGCTGCCTACAAGAGACTCACCTCAAACCCAAAGACATACACAGACTAAAAGTGAAGGGAGGGAAAGAGACATTTCATGCAACTAATAGGGATAAAAAAGCAGGAGTTGCAGTCCTTATAACAGACAAAATAGACTTCAAAACAAAGAAAGTCACAAGAGACAAAGAAGGACATTACATAATGATAAAAGGGTCAATCCAACAAGAAGATATAACCATTATAAATATCTATGCGCCCAACACAGGAGCACCTACGTATGTGAATCAAATACTAACAGAATTAAAGGAGGAAATAGAATGCAATGCAGTCATTCTAGGAAACTTCAACACTCCACTCACTCTGAAGGACAGATCAACCAGACAGAAAATAAGTAAGGAGACAGAGGCACTGGGCAACACGATAGAACAGATGGATCTAACAGACATCTACAGAACTCTACACCCAAAAGCAGCAGGATACACATTCTTCTCAAGCGTACATGGAACATTTTCAAGAATAGATCATATCCTAGGCCACAAAAAGAGCCTTGGTAAATTCAAAAGATTGAAATTGTACCAACCAGTTTCTCAGACCACAAAGGTATAAAACTAGAAATAAATTATGCAAAGAAAATGAAAAATCCCACAAACACATGGAGGCTTCACAACATGCTCCTAAATAATCAATGGATCAATGACCAAATAAAAACAGAGATCAAGCAATATATGGAGACAACAATCATTTGACAACAATAATTCAACACCGCAAAATCTGTGGGATGCAGGGAAGGCTGTGCTAAGAGGAAAGTATACTGCAATACAGGCCTACCTCAGGAAAGAAGAACAATACTATATGAGCAGTCTAAACTCACAATTAACGAAACTAGAGAAAGAAGAACAAATAAGACACAAATCCAGTAGAAGGAGGGACATGATAAAGATTAGAGCAGCAATAAATTAAATCAAGAAGAATAAAACAATAGAAAGGATCAATGAAAGCAAGAGCTGGTTCTTCGAGAAAATAAACAAAATAGATAAACCCCTGGCCAGACCTGTCATGAAAAAAAGAGAATCTGCTCACACAAACAGAATCAGAAATGAGAAACGAAAAATCAGTACGGACAGCACAGAAATACAAAGAACTATTGGAGAATACTATGAAAAATTATATGCTAAAAAACTGGATAACCTAGAAGAAATGGACAACTTTCTAGAAAAATACAACCTTCCAAGGCTGACCCAGAAAGAAACAGAAAATCTCAACAGACCAATTACCAGTAACGAAATTGAACTGGTAATCAAAAACCTACCTAACAACAAAACTTCTAGACCAGATGGCGTCACCACTGAATTTTATCAAACATTTAGTGAGGACCTAATACCCATCCTCCTTAAAGTATTCCAAGGAGTAGAAGAAGAGGGAATACTTCCAGTCATTCTATGAGTCCAGCATCATTCTAATACCAAAACCTGGCAGAGACACAACAAAAAAAGAAAACTGCAGACCCATATCCCTGATGAACATAGACGCAAAAATGCTCAACAAAATATTAGCAAACCGAATTCAAAAATACATCAAAAGGATCATCGATCATTATCAAGTAGGATTTATTCCAGGGATGCAAGGATGGTACAACATTCGAAAATCCATCAACATCATCCACCACATCAACAAAAAGAAGGACAAAAACCACATGATCATCTCCATAGATGCTGAAAAAGCATTTGACAAAATTCAACATTCATTCATGATGAAAACTCTCAACAAAATGGGTATAGAGGGCAAGTACCTCAACATAATAAACGCCATGTATGACAAACCCACAGCCAACATTATACTTAACAGCGAGAAGCTGAAGGCTTTTCCTTTATGATCAGGACCAAGACAAGGATGCCTACTCTCCCCACTTCTATTCAACATAGTACTGAAGGTCCTAGCCACAGCAATCAAACAACACCAACAAATAAAAAGCATCCAGATTGGCAGGGAAGAAGTTAAACTGTCCCTGTTTGCAGATGACATGATATTGTACATAAAAACCCTGAAGAATCCACTCCAAAACTACTAGATCTAATATCTGAATTCAGCAAAGTTGCGGGATACAAAATTAATATGCAGAAATCTGTGGCATTCCTATACACTAACAATGACCTAGCAGAGAGAGAAATCAGGAAAACAATTCCATTCACAGTTGCATGAAAAAGAATAAAATACCTAGGAATAAACCTAACCAAGGAAGTGAAGGACCTATACTCTGAAAACTACAAGACACTCATGAGAGAAATTAAAGAAGATACCAGTAAATGGAAACACATCCCATGATCATGGATAGGAAGAATTAATATTGTAAAAATGGCCATCCTGCCTAAAGCAATCTACAGTTTCAGTGCAATTCCTATCAAAATACCAACAGCATTTTTCAATAAACTAGAGAAAATCATTCTAAAATTCATATGGAACCTCAAAAGACCCCGCATAGCCAAAGCAATCCTGAGTAGGAAGAATAAAGCTGGGGGGATTAGGCTCCCCAACTTCAAGCTTTACTACAAAGCCCCAGTACTCAAGACAATTTGGTACTGGCACAAGAACAAACCCATAGACCAATGGAACAGACTAGAGAGCCCTGATATAAACCCAACCATACATGGTCAATTAATATATGATAAAGGAGCCATGAACATACAATGGGGAAATGACAGCTTCTTCAACAGCTGGTGTTGGCAAAACTGGACAGCTACATGCAAAAGAATGAAACTGGATTATTGTTTAACCCCATACAGAAAAGTAAACTTGAAATGGATCAAAGACCTGAATGTAAGTCATGAAACCATAAAACTCTTAGAAGACAATATAGGCAAAAATCTCCTGAATATAAGCATGAGCGACTGCTTCTTGAACGCATCTCCTTGAGCAAGGGAAACAAAAGAAAAAATGAACACATGATACTACACCAAACTAAAAAGTTTCTGTATGGCAAAGGACACCATCAACAGAACAAAAAGGCATCCTACAGTATGGGAGAATATATTTGTAAATGACATATCCGACAAGTGTTTAATATCCAAAATATATAAAAAACTTACATGCCTCAACACCCAAAAAGCAAATAACCCAATTAAAAAATGGGCAGAGTATATGAAGAGAGAGTTCTCCAAAGAAGAAATTCAGATGGCCAACAGGCACATGAAAAGATGCTCCACATCACTAATCATCAGGGAAATGCAAATTAAACCACAATGAGATATCACCTCACACCAGTTAGGATGGCCAACATCCAGAAGACTAAGAACAACAAATGCTGGCGAGGATGTGGAGAAAGGGGAACCCTCCTACACTGCTGGTGGGAATGTAAATTAGTACAACCATTGTGGAAAGCAGTATGGAGGTTCTTCAAAAAACTCAAAATAGAAATACCATTTGACCTAGGAATTCCACTCCTAGGAATTTACCCTAAGAATGCAGCAGCCCAGTTTGAAAAAGACATATGCACCCCTATGTTTATCGCAGCACTATTTACAATAGCCAAGAAATGGAAGCAACCCAAATGTCCATCAGTAGATAAATGGATAAAGAAGAGGTGGTACATGTACACAGTGGAATACTGTTCAGCCATAAGAAGGAAACAAATCCTACCATCTGCAACAACATGGATGGAGCTGGAGGATATTATGCTCAGTGAAATAAGCCAGGTGGAGAAAGACAAATGCCAAATGATTTCCCTCATTTGTGGAGTATACCAACGCAGCAAAACTGAAGGGACAAAATAGCAGCAGACTCAGAGACTCCAAGAAGGAACTAGTGGTTACCAAAGGGGAGCTGTGTGGGAGGGCTGGAGGGGAGCATGAGAGAAGGGGATTGAGGGGTATTATGTTTAGTACATATGATGTTGGGGATCACGGGGAAAACAGTGTAGCACAGAGAAGGCAAACAGTGAATCTGTGGCATCTCACTACACTGATGGACAGTGACTGCATTGGGGAATGGGTGGGGACTTGTTAATATGGGTAAATCTAGTAACCACATTGTTTTTTCATGTGAAACCTTCATAAGAGTGTATATCCATAATGCCTTAAGAAAAAATTTAAAAAAAAGAAAACAACAACAAAAAAAGAGTGATAGGCCTTGTAAAACATTTCATATTTTAAAAATCACTTTTGCCTTTTATTTGACTTACAAAAACCCTACGAAGTACAAAGGAAACCAAGCAACAGTGACATCAAGTGATCACCAGTAAAGGCTCGAAGAGTTGTCTCCTCTATCTCCCAGCACATGGTGCTGCCGATTGTTCTTAAGAACTAGTAGAAAAGTCTTGTCCATGTTGAACAGTGCATGATTGCTGTGTTGCATCTAGAAGCATCTCACTTACCAAAGACTGACTTCTTCCTTGTTCCTTTGTAGTGATGGAGAATTCCCTGAGGATGGAGACTTCCCTGGGTTTGCAGCCTCCAAGCCAGAAATTTTGTCTGCTACAGACTCAAGAATTCCCCAAGACCTGCAACAGCAGAAATATCCACACACGTGAGAGTAACCAACCACCCGAGGTTGGGGGAATTTCAGTGATACCTTCAGTCCGGAGTTCTAGTAAACCCTTGGCACTCCCTCCAGCTAAAAATGAGGAACAAACAGAGAGTAACCATTTGGATGATATTAAAATCAATCTTTCAAAGCCTCTGGATGTCTCCCAGATCCCAACAGAAAACCAACATGAGGCACTCCTCCCTTTACAAATCCCTGATATTCACCAGCTCCGGGCCTGCATTGATCCCGTCGGCCAAGAGAAGCAGCCTGGTTCTGAAAACACTCATCTGGGAAAGAACAGCCTCAGCCTTGAGGACCAAGGGACACTTGGAAATGAGACTGAAACGAGCGGCAGGTTTGCTAACATTGCTGCCCTGGTGGAGGAGAGTCACCTTCCTCAGCTCTTCCGTTCCTGGAAAGACCGTGATCAGTCCAAAGGTCCCAAGGTGATCAAAACCAAAGATGCCAGAGCCGTCGAGTTAAACCAGGTACGGGAAAGGTCACGTACGGAAAAGGGGTCCCCTGGTCAAGCCAGGAAGAACAAATATAAAGCCTTCGAGCCTCTCAGTGCTGCTCCAAGGCCAAAATCCAGCCAAAGGACCCGGAGGGTGTGTTACGGGGCGATGTTGAGTATCTGCGGTGTTGCGGACGGCGACAAGGCTCCCGTGAACACGGCCAAGCATTCTAACCGCCAATCTCTAAAAGCTGCATCAGGCAGGACCAGCAAAACTAGGAGCCGTGAACAGGAAAAGGCCAAAAGAACCAGAAAAAGCAACTCCAAGAAAGCTGAAGAGGGTAAGCCATCCGGGAGCAAAGTCAGGGCAGAAGAAAAGCCAACCATTCCCATGGGTGGCCAAGCTACTCATGCTGCTTGACAAAGTCCAGGCTCAAGGATGCTTTCAGAAGATCTGGAAGCCTCCCAGCTGGCCCTTGTTATTTTCCACTACATTATTAACTTTCCCACGTGCTTCATTACTTGGAGCTCTAACAAAAAGTACACCATAATTCTCAGAAATATAACAAGAATTTACCCCCCTTTTATTTTCAGTTTTACTCCAAATACTTAAGGCAGGTAGCCAAAGCTCAAGGAAAGCTCACCCTACCTTTCCTGCTTACTCAGAAGAAACTCTCTCTTTGGAACCTATACAAGGTTGCCCCCTTTCTGCCCTAATATTACAGCAGAGGAGTTTTATAAGAAATTACAGCATAAAGAGATATGGGAACCAGGACTATGGGGAGGAACCCCTCCTGACTCACCAATTGCCCAGAAAAGAATTAGTAATAAGCTTCCTTTTCCACTACAGAAGGACCCCCTAATGTAGCTGTAGAGATTTGGAGTAGAAAGTTACCTTTCTAAAGGTAAACATAGCATGGGAAAAATTAATTGATGGACTCTGTTTCCCAGTCCTATTTCATGTACTAGGGTTCATGATCTATACATGTATAGGTAGTTTTTGATTAATAGAACAATAGTTAGTTCAAGTTTTTTTTATATATAGAAAAGAATTAAAAGAAATAGGCCCAGCTGGTGTTTGTTAAGTGAGAAACAAAAGGAAAGGTGTGTTAATCAGTAGAATGCTTACTGGAGTAGAAATGGTTAGAGGGAGTTGATAAGTAATCAAGGACAGAACAAACAAGATCAAGACAGCCTTTAGGACCTAATTGCCCTTGCTATTGTTTCAATACCATGTAAGACACCGCACCCCAGGACACTGGAGACCGCCGGAAATTGAGTTTAGAATTAGTTAATGGTTGTCTGTTAAGTTCCCCACTCAGAATTCTATTGATTGTTAACTTGTATAAAATAAACGACTACTAGCCTTATGCTAGGAGATGCTTACACCTTAGTCAGTGTCTTCTCATTCGCCGATGCCATCTCACTCCCCTTCGATACCTCACCCCAGCTGGAGCTGGACTCCAGCACATTCCCAGGATGAAGTGGAAGAAAAATCAACCTGAGCTCAGCCAAGAGAACTTTAAAAAATCTTGAAGCAGGCTAGCCATGCACATGCTGGAGTCTGTGCAGGTTTTCCATGCACTGGGGAAGAAGACTGATAAGGAAACTGGATTCTCTTCTTCCCAGACCTTGAGAAATTCAAGGAACCCCAAAGACCCCCGGCCACCCACGGCCACCAAAATGTGGCCGAATACTCCACAGGAGGGTAAAGGTCTTGAGAAACCTCATGCCGAAGCCCAGAAACCAGATGCCAGTGTCAGAAAACAGTGTCCATCTCCATCCCTGGATGAACGGCCACCTCCTGGGAAGGTCAAGTTGGTGCCTTTGCCTTTTCTGACTGAGGACAAGCCTCAAGCTCGTCGAGTTCCCCGGAGGCCACAGTCTCTGGCCTCACACCGGCCAGCTTTGGCCTCCTCTACCCGGCCTGGATCTACTGACGCAGCTCAACCTACTGCAGTCAACTCGTCCCAGCAAGCACCTGCACATCTGACGGATGCTGCCTGCTCATCTCTGGGTCCAGTCACGACCAACTCAACCCAACCAGACCTGACCAACTCCACCCAGCCTAGTGTCACCCAGTCTGCTGCTTCTAGACCTGTGCCCTACAGAACATCATCTGGCACTTCTCTCCAGCAGGAGCCCATTCCCACTGCTGTGCCCCAGCACCAGCCTCCACCCAAGCCTCAAACCCAGCTTCCAGCCCAAGAATTCTGCTTCCAACCACATCCATGGAGGAAAGCCGATATTTCTGGGCCAGTAGTGTCAAAGCCCATCACAGAAGAGCAGAGGCCAGAGCGGGAGGCTATGAAGAGGTGGGCTCAGCAAGAGCGTGAGAATGCTGCCAAATACACCACTCTGGGGAAAGTACAGGCTTTCATTGAGAGGGAAAAGGAAATGGAAATGGCTGACTACTATGGCTATGTAATGTAAGAGCTGATGGGATTGTTGGTGCCACCTTGGTTACCAGCTGTAGATAGACAGACATAAGTTTCCACACGTAGACAGATAGATACAAATTCCTCTATTTATTCTGATAGGTTTTAAAACAATAAAACAATAAATGTAATAGAATTAATAGCTGAGTAAGAGGCCTTTTGAGTTTTGATATGGTTTTAACTGTGGTTTCTCTTTGGTGGCAGTGGGGATGAAAGTCTGTATGAGAAAGAAAGAACTGGAAGGTGGACGGCAGGTCAGGGAAAAGGGATCAGAACTGGGGAGAGAGGAAGGAACTCGGCCCCGGGTCAGGAAGGCCAAAGCAGAGGAGATGTTAAAGGTTTATTAAAATAATTTCTGCGGGAAATGGCAGAAGTAAGAAGCACATCAGGGTTAAATGTCAGGGTTGACCTTTGAATAGTTGAAGATGGCAAGAGATGTGTCCAGGTTGACGAAGAGAAATGTAAAAAATCTCTCATGAGGGGCTGACATCATGTCTCACAGCCACCAGGTAAGTATTTTAGAAAACAAGGGATTCAGGACACAACTCCAAAACTTTGGGCTGCCTAAGCCATGTATGATTATGGCTGGGGGAGGTGAGTACCAGTGAGAGGCGCCCAGAGCTATCCTGGAGCAGCTGATAACAGGGGCTGAGCCCAGTGCACTGCTGCAGCAGGAGGCCCACCCAGAGCAGGGCCTGGGATTTAAATCACCATTTTACTCAACACCTGTGCACCAGCTCCAAGAGCACAGTACTGCGACACGCAAGGTCCGTCTCACTGTGCGCTTCACTAGTGAGGTTCAGCAATGGACTGAGCTCACACTTAATGCGGAGGGGCAAGGCCTCAGTTTGAGGCCTATATGCCTCTGAAGTCCTCGGTATTTCAGGCGCCTTAAGTGTGGCTAACCTGGCTTTCAGAGCACGGCACCCAGAGCTTAACGGTGGACCAGGTCACACTTCGGGACGGGCGTAAATGGTAACTTGACAGGACTGGTCCTCCTCCATCAACCCTGGTGCATACAGCCTGCTCTAAACATCACTAACAATCTAAGCTCACAAGAAAAATCTCCCTGGAAGCATCCGTTTATTCCAGGTGCAAGCGTTGGGAGTGTGTGCGTGCTGGCTTGCCCTGCCAACAACTGGAGGCTGACGCCTCAGAATGGTCCAGAGGTGCTCCTTAGAAGGCCCCTTGGGGCAGCCACAGGGGGACGCGGGCCTAGACACGAAAGGGAATGGAGTGGGCAGAGGGCGAAGGGCGAACAGCAGATCAGCACCTTGGGAGAAATCGTAATTTACATTTTAAAACTTATTCCTATTGACATATAATTCACGTACCATAAAATTCACCTTTAGAAACTGTAAAATCAGTGGCATTTAGTACATTCACAAGTTTGTGCAACCGTCATCATTATCTAACCCATAGCATCTTCATCGTTTCCCCAAAGAACCCGCCTTACACGTCAGCAGGCCCTCCCCATTCCCTCCTCTCTGCACACCCCGGCCGCCTCTAGTCTGTTTTCTCTCCCTATGGATGTGCTTGTCCGGACATCGCATATATAGGAAATGACACAGCGTGTGACCTCTCAGACTGGCTTCTTTCATTTAGCCGAGTGTTTCCAAAATTCATCCATGTTGTACCACATGTCAGTATTTCATTCCTTTTTATGACTGTATAATACCCTATTGGGTGGCTCTATGATTTTTGTTTATCCATTCACCTGCTGATGGACATTTGCGTTGTTTCCACTAGTAAAATACATTTATTGCGAGTTTATTCTGTGCCAGGCAACACCAGGCTGTCATTCACCCCATTTCACAGATAAGGAGATAAGCCTGGAGAGTGCGGAGAATTTGCCCAGGTTTGGGCTGGTACTGGAAGGAGCTGCGGTTTGAACTCCGGGATCAGGCTTGAGAGGTAATAGATTCATGTGACAGAGCATTAGAAAGTTACAAAAGGGAAGCCATGGAAATCCCCCCTCTCCCCGAGGCCCCCAGTCCCCTAGCCCCTCCCTCCTGAGAGACGGCTGCTTTTGCCACACCGCGGATCCTCCTGAGAAACTATTTACACCCCAACGTTTGTGCATCACACCTTATTCACTAACTTATTGTCCCACTGATTTGAAATGTCACTTCATGCTGTAAGAAATTCTTGGCTGTATTTGCATTACTCTTTTCAGAACTGTCCTTTCTTGCCTATCCTGTTAGATTGCCATTTCCCTAAAATTCTTTTTATCTTCTTTTTGATTTTTAAACATTTCCTCCCTTTCTTGTTTGTTTCTCTCAGGTATTATCCACTATGTTCATTCACTCTTGCGTTATTTTTAATTCAGGCTTCATTTCAAAATTTAAGAAATGTTTATATTCAGTCCTGAGGTCTATCATCTTATCTCATTCTGATTTATTAAGTCCTTTAATTTTTTTCTATCATGGCAAAATTGACATAACACAAAGTTTACCATATTAACCATGTTTAATTGTACAATAGTGGCACTAAGCGCCTTCCCAGGGCTGTGCGGCCATTGCCGCTGTCCTGACTTAACATTATTGCGTCAAAAGACTGAGCAGTTCTTCAGAAAGATGGAGGCAGCCGCATAGTTTCTGGATCCCTCCAAACCCTCTCATGGAAATAGGTCAAGCATTCGTGGGTATCATGTATTGTTTCCACAACTTTTTCATTATCCCAAACAGAAACTCTGTGCCCATGAAATTAAAATAATAAATAAATAAGAAAACATGGTGGCTTGCTTTCTGAGGTTTCCTGGCTCTGCTCTCCTCCCCAGCCCTTATCAAGACATTTCCCTTTGTGTCTGGTGTTCCTCTGAGAAGCTCACAGCCTGGAAAGGAGCTCTGGCTGCTCACTTTCAAAATGTAGAGGGGCTGGACCACTCCAGCCCTGCCAGCTCTGTCCTGGGTCCCTTGTACTTAACTCCCTCTGCGGTCGGGGAAACCTCTCCTAGTCTCTGCTGCTCTTCTCAAATTGGCCCACAGTGCTTCCCCGTGACTACCTGCTGGCACTTTGAAGGCCTCCTGCCCTCCTGCCCACCCTCCTGCCTGACACTTCTTCTGGAGCACACACTGAGAATCCAGGTAGGTCTGTGGCTGGTGGTGGTGGGCAGCCCCACCCTCATGTTTGGGATTCCTGCTTTCATGCTAAGGGCTGCCCACGGGTCCTGGGTCTTGCTTGATCTATTTCCATGGGAGGGTTTGGGGAGATTCAAAACCGATGCTCCTGACTCCATCTTTCTGGAATTCCACTCCATCATTTGACATACTTATTTTACATGGGGGGCCCTGTGATTTTCAGTTCCCCAAAGCAGAGCTCCTCTTGCCCTCTCGTGTTAGGATTCTGGGTCACACAAGGGTTTCCGAGTCTCCTCTGTCTAACAGGGCACCTCCTCTCTGCATTTGCTCAGTCCATGTTTTGAAGAAGTCAAAACATGACAACATAATGAGTTCCAGAGTGGCGGGACACCTGGCCACCACAAGAGGTGGAAAAACCTGTGGGCACGTGGGGAGTCTGTTTTAAAATTTGTGTCCACAGGGTTCTTTTTTCCCCAGCTCACAAAAGTTTTCTTCAAATGTTTCTGTTGCAGTTGCTCTGGAACCTTCCTTAGGAATATCTAATTCTTTAGTTTATATCTCTGATCCCTATTCTCTATATCTGTCATATTCATTCTTCTTTCTTTTGTCCATTTCCTCTGAGTCCTGGGATAACTTTGCCTTTTTCTTTGACATTGCTGGTATGATTTTTTGCTGTGTCTTTTTTTTTTTTTTTGAGTTTTGGCTCTTAGTAGCTAAATGCTTCCTATAGTGGTGAAGTTTTGGTAGTAACTCAAAACTGTTAGATTCAGTTATATGCAGTTGTTTCTTAATGGGGGAGAAAATGTTTTTTCCTAATAGGAAGTATTTCTTTAAACTTTTAACTGCTTACTGTATAAAATTAAATTACTTATTTACAATGAAATCAGAGTAGCAGTATAATAAAACAATTTGCTGTTTTCAGTGTGTCATGGGATATATTATGCATAGTCTTCTTTCTCATCATTTCCAGCATTGTTTTGCAGCAGACTGGCTGGACTTAACACATTTGTATCTATCATTAAATAATGATAGATGCAGTGTCTTTGTGGAGAGAATTCAGTTTTTCAGAGAAACTGACTTTGAGGTATGCCTTCCTGCTTTTGTTCTCTTTAATTTAAATAGTAAATGTTCAGAAATAGTGTTTTATTACAATGTTTTAAATGAATAAAATAATTCTACTTTCTAGGCCTGCCTTTAAGCCACTTAATAAAATGTCAACCCATTTAAATGTCAACCCATTTATCTCAGCTTAAATCTTACTTTGCAGACTATTTTTTTTTCTCAATTTTAAGATTTTCTGAAATAGCACATGCTTCAGAATTATTCCCATCTCTCCCAACAGTGAGGAAGCTGGGATATTTATTAACAAATCCCCAGGGTGTATTAATTCCCCTTCACTTGTGACCTGCTGTGTACTCATGTCCAGAGCAGTATTTCACAGCTATGAAAATGTCCCTTAAACACAAAGATGCAGATACTAACAGCTGGAAGTTGTTGTTTGAAGCGCACTGCCTCTCTTTGCTCCCGTGTAACTGTGTGCAGTTATAGGGGTAGAAGGAGCATGGAGGAGGGAGTGGATACAGTAGAGATGTGTCCCATCTTTGTCTGGACAACAGGAGACCCCATTCTAATGTTAGAGGGAGCTAAGAGCATAAGATTGCCTAGCCAGAGATGATTTATGTGTCAGGAGGAGGTGACCATGGACCAAATGGCTTACTTCTCAGGACAGAAGAGGGTGTGACGTTGCGTCCCCATCCTGTCTAGATACATGCAGATCTGGGGGAGGTGGGAAGGGAATGGTAACAATTGGGCTGCAACACTAGAGCATGAGAGGGGCTTAGGTTAGGACATTGGGTCCCATCTGAAGAAGGACCAGGTGGTTTTTAGGCCAGAAAATACATCTATGCCATAGACGTGTACTTCATTCCCCGTAGGTGCACAGTCACGCTGGGCTTGCCCATAAGTTTCTACAAACTGTTCTCAGATCCGACCTCTCACTGCATAAAGAAAGCTCCATCGCTGATTTCCTTGTTCACATGTGCTGCCTACCCTATTAGACACCACTGGCTTAGCCCAACAATAAAAAGTCCATCAGACCAGTGGCCACAGTCCTATCCTGGTACATCCAAAAAGCTTCTCAACACTACACCTCTTAACTCAGAGCCAAGACTCTCTAGCCCATGTGGTATTTGACATCTATCTGCTTAACCTAGGCCATTCGCTGGCTTGTGTGGCAGGGCAGCAGCTTCAGACTTGCAGTGCCTGAGAATCTCTGTGAGATGGGTAGACAAGCAAGAGGTGTGGGTTAAAGCCCAGGGCATCTGAGAGGGCAAGAGGGAACCACAGTACAGGTGTACATCAGTCTCTTATTGCTCTGTTGTTTCTCTGGGGTCCATATGATGATTATTGGGGCCACCAAGTTCAGCTTTTTTGACAGGTGAGGTAGGCCATAGGGACAAAGGTACTGCATTTCCATCACTGGCAGATGTGATTTTCATTCACCAAAAATAAAGTCTCCCATCTCTTTGCTATCTACACCATGGGACAAAAGGGCCCCAGGGAGGGCCACTGTTAGGCAAGGGATCAGGGGAGGAACCAGAGTTAAAGAGCTAAAATCATAGGCAGGGCCTCAGGTTTAAACAGGCTTGTGCTGGGAGCCCCAAATCGGGCACGTGGATGCCTCACCTGGGAATCCTATCAGTAAGGAGACATAGGATATAATCTGGCCTTGATCGGCTCCATTGTTTTTGGTTGGAGACAGGATTGAAAAGTCGTACGGTTAGGAAGAGTTGTCGTGGTGGTTCACGTGGTAAAGTGGTCTTCAGAAACATGAACTTTACAGATGTACCCCTTTATGGCTAATTAAGGCATTTGCTAGGACTGTAAAGTAGGAAACCTGATCAGAATCAAAGATATCAGATATCCCAAAAGAGTAATTAGGTTTTGATAAGATCTAGTATGATGGTTTTGATAGTGACTCATCAGTACACCAACTCCCTGTCTGTGTCAGACAGCCGGACCCAAGGGCTTCCTACCTGGTGAATGGTAGTGGCAGTAGGGGTGTTGTCGATGTCATCCCATCATTGGAGGGCAAGGTGGTGAGCACAGGGGAGGCCACTTCTTCCGCAGCTTAGAAAGGCCCCCTTTATCAGGGTTAGACTCTTCAGAAGATGCCATTTTCATTTTAGCAGAGTAGCTGCGCCAAGCCAGCAGGACAAGGTGTCATTAACCCAAGGCACGATGAGCGCTTGGATTCTGCGTCCCACTGACTAAGATTCTGTAATGGCCTCAGTCTCTCATAACACCCAATGGGCTGCCAGAATTAGCACTCCAAAGGTATTCGGGATGCCATGGGAGGTAGGTCTGGACCAGAGCACAAAGCAGCAGGCTGGCAGTGCCATACTTGGTCCGTAAACTGCAAGCAATGTGTTCCTCAGCGGCCAAGGCTCAACTCAAAAGTCAGGACCAGATGGCACTCCAGGAAGAGCCTGTCGTATGACCAATTGCTTGCTGCTGTCAGGGCCCCAATGTGTGAAGGGGGTAGTTTATAGGTGACCTTGTGAATTGGCTGTAAGAACAGTGAGACATGAAGTATGTGTTATCACTAGAAACCATGGGTATTTGATCTGTTTGGGAAGTTTTTAGGATTTGTTCGACCACATTGGAGATTTGTCTACCCTCGAGACCAAACAGTGCCCAGGAATTTAACTGAAGTGGCAGGGCTCTGAACTTGTGAGCAGCAGTTAGAGTAGTCAAGTCTCTGAAAAGCAACCAATGGCACATCTTTGCTGCACTTAACAAAAGCTCAGAGCCCATGGTGTAAAACCTTATAATGACTTGGGTCCCTTTTCTACCTCTCTGTACAGATTCTCTCAGCACATTTGGGATTTATAGCCACAGCTTTCAGTTGCTGTTTCGGTCTGATCCCATGTGGTACAGACCTTCTAGTTGGTCACGGGAGAGTTCAGGAGCCCTGCAGCAGCCTCCTTCTCCAAGGAATACCCATCAGTCTCTTTGGAGTCAAGATCCACATCCAGGAAGGCCATTTTGTCTATGGTCCAGACAGGACCCTGTGATCACAAGATTAGCCATGATTTTGCATTAGAGAGAAGCTGAGTGACCTCCTGTGGTGTTTTGGGAGGGACTGGGACCAAATGCTCATTCCTCTTTTCACATCAGTACCTAGCCAAAGGCCACCATGGACGTGCATCTCAGTAACCTTGGGAGTCAGAAGAATTAAGGTGACAACAGCAAGAAAGGGAGCAACACAGGAGATGGGCAAGGGCATTCCCTTTGCCTGAACAACATTTACAGTTAGGAGGCAACAAAGAAGTCTTTCTTGATTCTTCTCAGTGTAGAAGAATTCTTCCTTCCCATAAGCCATGCAAGGGACTATCCCTGGGACCATGGTGTGCGGAGGAAAGGAAGCATTCACAGAGGGTCCATATCACTGCCCCAAGCAGCTAGTGACAGTCACTAGGCTAGACACAGTACCCAGGGAGGTCTGGCCTGATGCCTGGTAAGGGACTCAGCAAACCATTAAGGATGTTGTGTTTTTGCTGCTCTCAGGCAGGAGCCTCAGAGACTATATGCAAGACAAAGGACACACCTGATGGCACCTAATGGAGGATAGAGTCAATAATAGTTCTCACTGTGGGGACAAGAGTCACACTTCACGGAGGGAAGAAATGGCAGTACCCAACAGAAACAATGGAATGCAGAGCAAGCTAAAGCCCTAGCTTGCCAGAAAGTGGTGACTCCACCCCAGCTGGTTGTGCCTTAAAGAATTAGCTAGCAAGCCAAGAGCAGTTAGTTAAAGCTGACTGTGTCTCTGTCATGGTTGGGCTACACTGTTTATGACACCAGTAGTTTTGTTTACTTTGTTTTTTCCCCATGAGTAGGGATGACTGAACATAAGGTATCTGAACCTGATATATGAGATCAACAGCACTTGATTAATCACATATACTATGAGCAGGAAACAACGTGGCATGTAGGGTCACACAGGTTGCATTCAGCTACAGAGTGAGCAAATGGGCTGTGGGAGGCAGGCTTTATAGTAATGAAAGAGTGAAGTGTTACTCCTTGAATTTATTTATTGTTATTCAAGGAACTGTTATTCCTTGATTAAGGATACCAAGAACAACAGATACAAGTAGAATCACCATATGTGGCAGTAAAATAATAACTCCTCAGAGATGTCCATATCCTAATCCCCGGAACCTGTGAATATTATAACAAAGGGAATTTTTAGATATCATTAAGTTAAATATTTTGAGATGGGAAGATTATCTTGTATGATCCAAATGGGCCCAATGTAAATCAGAGTAAGAAAAGATGTGACAATAGATGCAGCGCAGAAAGAGAAAGATTTGAAAATACTACATGGCTAGTTTTTAAGATGGAAGGAGTCATGAGCAAGGAATGCAGTCAGCCTCTAACTGGAAAAGGCAAACACACACACACACACACACACACACAAAACAGATTCTCCCTTAGAGACTCCCAAAGGAATACAGCTCTGTTGACAACTAGTAATTTTGATCTCCAGAACCATTAGATAATAATTTTGTGTTGTTTTAAACCTGTAAATGTGTGATGTTGATAGGTAAACTAAGGCAATTAAGAGTTTATTTGGACAAACATCAATTTGAATCTGGCAGTGCCATACTGCAAGTGGTTAGGAGGCTCCACTGGCAGAGGCTAAGGGAAGGACTTTTGTAGAGCAGGTGTGAAAGCAAAGCAAGGAAATTCTTTGGCTCTCACTTAAGAAGTTGCCTTATTTGGGAAAGCCTAGTTGGCTATTTGTGATTGGTCATTCTAAAGCTTCAATTTCTTGGCCTTAGGGCATTTACAAGAATTGACTCTAGCTTAGGTTTTGGTTTGCCTGCCTAGACTGCCAAAGCATTAAAGCCACCTTGGTCTAATGGCCTCCTTGTTTAATTACTTTAACAGTGGTAATTTGTTACAGCAGCAGTAGTAAACTAATACATCACCTGATTAAACTTTTAAGACAGCAGTCATGCTCCAAGATCCTTCTGACTTTTCAAAGACCAAAGAGGTGAGTTAAATGAGGGTGATTGTGCATAAAACCATGCATTTATTGTATTTTTCACTGTTTTTTTCTCTTTGGGTTTAACTTTGTATAATTTCTATTGATGTATCTTTAAGTTCACTGGTTTTTTTCAGCCATGTCAAAAATAATTAGCCCTTCAAAGATATTATTCATGTTTGTTCCTGTGCTTTTCATTTCTAGCATTTCCATCTGATTCTTTTTGATAGTTTCCATCTGACTAAATGAAGTAGGTAAGTTATCCCTTACCTAATACCATATATAAAAATTAACTCAGATGATCAAAGACCTAAATGTAAGAATTAAAACTATAAAACCCAGAAAAAAACTGAAGGAACAAAACAGCAGCAGACTCACAGAACCCAAGAATGAACTAACAGTTACCAAAGGGAAAGGGACTGGGGAGGATGGTGGGAAGGGAGGGACAAGGGGGAAAAAGAGGCATTACAATTAGCAGACATAATGTAGGGGGGGGCACGGGGAGGGCTGTACAACACAGAGAAGAGAAGTAGTGATTCTATAGCATCTCACTACGCTGATGGACAGTGACTGTAATGGGGTATGTGGTGGGGACTTGATGATGGGGGGAGTCTAGTAACCACAATGTTGCACATGTAATTGTAGATTAATGATATCAAAATTAAAAAAAAAGAACTATAAAACCCAGAAGAAAACATAGGACAAAGATTCATGACATTGCACTTGGCAATCATTTTTTAAATATGACAACAAAGGCACAAGCAACAAAGGAAAAAAATTGGAGTTCATGCACATTTTCAAATTTTGTTCATCAAAAGACATTATCATCAGAGTAAAAAGGCAACCTGCAGAATGGAACAAAAATATTTGAAAATCATATATCTGATAAGGGATCTTTATCCAGAATTTATAGAGAGCTCCTAAAACTCAACAACAAAAACAAAAACAACTTGATTCAAAAATGGGCCAAGGACTTGAATAGACATTTCTCAAAAAGAGATGCAAATACAATAACACATGAAAAGATGCTCAACATCACTAATCATTAGAGAAATGCCAATCAAACTACAGGAAGATGCTACCTCACACCCATTAACATAGCTACTATCAAAAAACACAAAACAAGCATTGACAAAGATGTAGAGAATTTAGAACCCTTGTGCACTGTTGGTAGGAATGTAAAATGGCAAAACCACCATGGAAACAGCATGGCACTTCATCAGTTAAACATATAATTACATTACGATCCAGTAATTCCACTTGTGAGTATATACCTAAAAAAACTGAAAGCAGAAGCTTGAGGAGATAGTTGTATGCCCATGCTCATAGCAGCATTATTTACAATAGCCAAAAAATGGAAAAAACTCAAGTGTTCATTGCAGTGTTGACATGGAAGGATGTC
Source organism: Smutsia gigantea (assembly GCA_032199065.1). Taxonomy (NCBI): domain Eukaryota; kingdom Metazoa; phylum Chordata; class Mammalia; order Pholidota; family Manidae; genus Smutsia; species Smutsia gigantea. The sequence continues at coordinate 5,424 of JAVSCE010008052.1, read as the reverse complement.
CATGAGATCTTTGGCCAGAAAGAAAAGTGCAGAAAAGTAGTATATATGAATCTATTAAAGACAAAACAAAATAAAAGTCATTCAATATACATACATATGCATGTTTGAACAAGGAGAGGGGTAAGAAAGGACACTCACCAGACTTTTAAAACTGATTGCTTTGGGCATTGTGGAGAATTTTTTTAATTATCTTTGGAAAATATCACTGGTCTCAGTAATCATGAGTTATGTAATTTGGGAAGAGATATTTAATAAGATATATTTCCTAATTTTTAATATGAGTAAAAACTGCTCAGTTAGAAATTAGAGCACTGTCACTGTCATAGCTACTTTTATTAACAGCCATTTGTGCATGTTTTAACTCAGAAAAATGCCTCTCACCTTGAAAAGTTGTCTTATAAAACATTACTGAATGCAATTCAGTATTTCACTTATTTAAATTTATTTATTATTATTATTATTATTATTATTTGCTATCATTAATGTACAATTACATGAACAACATTATGGTTACTAGACTCCCCCTATTATCAAGTCCTCACTACATACCCCTTTACAGTCACTGTCCATCAGCGTAGTAAGATGCTATAGAATCACTACTTCTCTTCTCTGTGTTATACTGCCTTCCCCATGTCCCACCCCTTCATTATACATGCTAATTGTAATGACCTTTTCTCCCTTGTCCCTCCCTTCCCATCCATCTTCCCCAATCCCTTTCCCTTTGGTAACTATTAGTCCATTCTTGGGTTCTGTGAATCTGCTGCTGTTTTGTTCCTTCAGTTTTTTTCTTTGTTCTTATACTCCTCATATGAGTGAAATCATTTGATACTTGTCTTTTTCGGCTTGGCTTATTTCACTGAGCATAATACCCTCTAGCTCCATCCATGTTGTTGCAAATGGTAGGATTTGTTTTCTTCTTGTGGCTGAATAATATTCCATTGTGTATATGTACCACCTCTTCTTTATCCATTCATCTACTGATGGACACTTAGGTTGCTTCCATTTCTTGGCTATTGTAAATAGTGCTGCAATAAACATAGGGGTGCATCTGTCTTTTCAAATTGGGCTGCTGCATTCTTAGGGTAAATTCCTAGGAGTGGAATTCCTGGGTCAAATGGTATTTCTATTTTGAGTTTTTTGAGGAACCTCCATACTGCTTTCCACAATGGTTGAACTAATTTGCATTCCCACCAGCACTGTAGGAGGGTTCCCTTTTCTCCACATCCTCGCCAACATTTGTTGTTGTTTGTGTTTTGGATGTTGGCCATCCTCACTGGTGTGAGGTGATATCTCATTGTGGTTTTAATCTGCATTTCTCTGATGATTAGTGATGTGCAGCATCTTTTCATGTGCCTGTTGGCCATCTGAATTTCTTCTTTGGAGAAGTGTCTATTCATGTCCTCTGCCCATTTCTTAATTGGATTATTTGCTTTTCGTTTGTTGAGGTGCATGAGTTCTTTATATATTTTGGATGTCAACCCCTTATCGGATACGTCATTTATGAATATATTCTCCCATACTGTAGGATGTCTTTTTGTTCTACTGATGGTGTCCTTTGCTGTACAGAAGATTTTAGTTTGATATAGTCCCACTTGTTCATTTTTGCTTTTGTTTCCCTTGCCCGGGGAGAATGTTCATGAAGAAGTTGCTCATGTTTATGTCCAAGAGATTTTTGCCTATGTTTTTTTCTAAGAGTTTAATGGTTTCATGACTTACATTCAGGTCTTTGATCCATTTTGAGTTTACTTTTGTGTATGGGGTTAGACAATAATCCAGTTTCATTCTCTTAAATGTAACTGTCCAGTTTTGCCAACACCAGCTGTTGAAGAGGCTGTCATTTCCCCATTGCTATTGATGTGAGAATACAAATATTGTGCAAAGTCCAACCAAAAGATTTAATAGTCATATATACTTTTGCCAGCTTTTCCTCTCTTTTTTCCTCCTTGCCATTAGAGCATGTCCCAGATAGGGGTCACTTTTCTTCAGACTGGATCTGAAAATGAAGAAGTTATGTGGAGCAGAGCCACAGCCAATCTGCAGAAGTGAGAAAAAAAAATCCTTCATTTTGTGAATCACTGAGGTCTTGGAGTTATTACTACACCAGAACTAGTAAAGATGACAATAAAGGTAGAATTTCTCAAAGATGTTAATGTATATTTGGAGAATAAATTACTTTCATGGTCAAGTAATTTGGTAATACAGTGAGTTGAGCAAAACAGATTTTTCCTGCAGTTCTCATAGCTCTTTAACGAACTGCCCATGTACATCTGTTTTTTTCTAGAAGGGCATATAGTATACACTGCTCTTAGAACCTTTCTACCAGGAACCATCTTGGGGGTTAGTGTTTCTTGGGATACACTCTGGGGAATGCTAGGTTAATGCATTTAATCAGGATTGCAATCAGCTGTCTATAAGAGAAAACTACCACAAACAAATTTCATTTACTTCATATAAAAAGACATTTGAGGTTAAGTTGTCTGGGGCTGGTATGGAGATGAAATGTTATCAAAAGGAAACCAGGTTCCTATTAATAGACAAATATGGTGCTTAGAAAATAGCAATGACCTGTTATCAATGATTAATTTTATTACAGCATGGAATACAGCATATTCTGCTATTCAAAGTTTTAAAAACAATAATTTCCAAAATGTGCGTCAATGTACTGGAAGGCCAATAACTAATTAGAGGTCTTTCAACTGCCCCTTGGAGCAAAATGGACAAGGAGGCACAGATCAGGTTGGCTGATATTATACAAGTTGTACTTCACAGTGATTACCTAGAAGCAGGTGATAACTCTTTTAAAGGGTTTGAATTTCTATTCTTTGTGCATGGGCATGTATTCATTACTCACACTTGTCTTTATACACTAGAGTTAGATCAAGTCTTTTTTTTATTTCTTTTTAATCACTGTGATCCCTTAGAGTTAGGATTCCTGTACTATGGAAAAACCAGTTGAGAAAACATCAGTTTCTGAAAATACTAAATAAATTATTTGCTATTAAATGAATCTTTCAATAAATTACTAGATTTATTTGCTAATATTTAGGCTTTATAAACAGTAAGTTATGTTGATCTTGCATTTCTTTTGAGGGGATATCCTCACCCAGATTTGGTATAAGATTTATGTTAGCCTTGTAGAATGAACTTATAAACTGTCTAGATGAATAGTAAGTTTATCCAAGGTTTCTCCTGTAAAATTCTTGTCCAGATTTTTCCAGTTTTTCTCCTCTGACATTCTACATCTTCTTGAATTTATCTTGGTGTTTTATATTGGTCCATAAAATAATGCAAACTGCATAGACTTTGAGACTTGACTTGGCTATTGATGTGAGAATAGAGATATTGTGAATAGAGAAAACAGTATATGGTGCTATTTTATTATTTTTAATTATAATGCAAATCTATGATCATTTTCCCTTGTCCTTCATAATAATGTATTATAGGTATCAGTTTTTTTCCATCTCTGATCAGACTTGTCAAAATCTAGCCTGAACTTTGGAAATATCCTTGAATCGAATCTACACTTTTGTTCTTTATTTAATTAATATTTTTTCTCTTACTTTACACTTTTTTCATATACATTCATTTTAGGTTTATTTTTATGTTCTTATAGCTTTTTTATTTGAATTCTTATTTTCTCATTCAATATCATTTTTTAACTGAAGTATAGTTGATATACAATTATTAGTTTCACGTATACAACACATTAGTTCAACAGTTACCCATATTATTAAATCCTCCCCCCGCCCACTAGTATAGCTACTGTCTGCCGACATAGGAAGATCTTACAGAATCACTGACTATATTCTCCATTCTGTAGCACCATCATCATGACCAGCTTATATTGTGAATGAGAATTATTATTCCCCTTTATCCCATTCACCCTCCCACCCACCCACCAAAACCCTACCCCCATCATAACCACTAATCACTTCTCAGTGTCTATGAGTCTACTGCTGCTTTCTTCCTTCTGTTTTGCTTTAATATTCCAGAGATAAGAAATTGGTATTTCTTTCTCTGACTTGCTTATTTCATTGAATATAATACCCTCTAGATCTATCCATGTTGTTGCAAATGGGAGGATTTATTTTCTTTTTATCATTGAATAATATTCCGTTGTGTATATTTACTACTTGTTCTTTATCCATTCATCTATTGTTGGATACTTAGATTGCTTCCATATCTTAGATATTGCAGATAGGGCAGTAATAAACATAGAGGTACACATGCCTTTTTGAAGCAGGGATTTTGTTTTCTTCAGGTAAATTCCTAGAGATGGAATTACTGGGTCTAATGGTATTTCTATTTTTAGTTTTTGAGGCACCTCCATATTGCTTTCCACAGTGGCTGCACCAATTGACTTTGCCACCAACAGTGTAGGAGGGTTCCCATTTCTCCACATCCTCACCAACACTTACTATTTCTTGTCTTTTGGACAGTGGCTATTCTCACTGATGTGAGGTGATAGCTCACTGTGGTTTTGATTTGATTTCCCTGATGATTAGCAACATGGAGCATCTTTTCATGTGCCTGTTGGCCATCTTCTGCATATCTTTGGAGAAATGTCTGTTCAGGTTCTCCACCCAATTTTTAATCAGGTTATTTGGTTTTTGTTTGTTTATTTGTTTCTGGTGTTGAGGCATATGCACTCTTTGTATTTTGTATGTTAATCTTTTATCAGATAATCACTTACAAATATATTCTCCCATACTGTAGGATGCCTTTTTGTTCTGCTGATGGTGTCCTTTGCTGTACAGAAACTTTTTAGCTTTTCAGTTTGATATAGTCCAACTTGTTCATTTTTTATTTTGTTTCTCTTGCCCAAGAAGATGTGCCCAGGAAAAATTGCTCATACTTACGATTTTTGCCTATGTTTTCATCTAAGAGTTTTATGGTTTCATGTCTTACACTCAGGTCTTTGATCCATTTTGAGTTAAATTTTGTGTATGGAGTTCAGCAGTAATACAATTTCATTCTCTCGCATTTTGCTGTCCAGTTTTCCCAACGGCAGTTATTGAAGAGGCTGCCTTTTCCCCATTGCTTATTCATGGCTCCTATATCATATATTAATTGACCATATATGCATGGGTTTGTGTCTGGGCTCTCTATACTATTGAATTGATCTATGGGTCTGTTCTTGTGCCAGTACCATATTGTTTTGATTACTGTGGCTTTGTAGTATAGCTTGAAGTCAGGGAGTGCAATGCCCCCAGCTTTATTCTTCCTTCTCAGAATTACTTTGGCTATTCAGGGTCTTTTGTGATTCCATATGAATTTAGAACTATTTGTTTTGGTTCATTGAAAAAATATTGGAATTTTGATAGGGATTAAATTGAATATGTAAATTGCTTTGGGCAGGATGGTCATTTTGACAGTATTAACTCTTCCTATCAATGAACACAGGATAATTTCCACTTATTTGTG
>JAVSCE010008051.1:0-73197 GCA_032199065.1 Smutsia gigantea | reverse complement strand
AAAGACCTCATTACTTCTTTAAAGACCTTATCTCCAAATATGGCTATGTTCTGGATGGGGGTTAGGACTTTGATGTATGAATCTAGGTGACACAATTCAGCCTGTATCACTTTGTGTCATTTCACTTCCCCTTTTTCTCCACTCTCTTGTCTTAGTTTTTACCTTCCACATAAAGCATCAAGACTTTTATCCCTGACTTCAGCAAAAACTGGGCTAATACGACAATCCATGGCATGCACCCACCTGTCGGTTTCTTCCTGGCCGCCCCAGCAGAGGTCACCAGCATCCTGAACTTGGTGTTTATCCTTCCCTTTCTTTTCACTCTTCACTTCTATGTTGTGTCTAAAGAATATTTTCTTCAATTTTGCCTGTTTTAGAATGTTACAAAGAGTGTTATACTACACAAATTTTGGAGCTTTTTCCACTTGACATTATGTTAATGAAATTCATCTCTTTGCTGTGAACAGCTATAATTCATTCATTTGCACTTGTAAATTATTCCATTGTAAGAATAAACACAATGTAAACATGATTATGTTGATGGACTTTCACTTGTGTTATGCAAACAAAGGCAGATGGCCAACCAGCACAAACAGGGCGCCTGGGGACACTCAGAATAAGCAGGAGTTCAGGTCCCCTGTTGTCAGTTTCATCTAGGGTGGTAGACAGACATCTGACAGAGCCCGACCCAGATTCTAGGAAAAGGTCCCTCAACCTTGCAAGGTTTTGAAGCTGCACACTGAAGGGAGCACCAGGCCCTCTTGGCATGATAAGGGATTGTGTTTGCAGCTGAGTGGCACTGCCAACTAGCAGCAGGATTTGCCTCATTTGCATCCTTGGCCAGGGAACCAGCCCATCCCTCCCCTGGTAGCACCAGGAAATCAGGACCTAAGCCCTGCATTCGCCAAAATTTTATTGCCCTAAGCTGATTTCCATGGAGCTCTGCAAGAGCCCAGCTCCTTTTCTGGGATAGCTGGTAGGGGATCAGTCCTTGACGTGTTAGCATTTACCTCTCAGGGAGTTACCGTTTTATTCTCCAGAATTTATACCCAGGAGTGAAATTGCTGGTCACACAGTATATGAATATTGAACTTCACACCAGCAATGCTTATAAGGTCCCACTGATCCTTGTAGGACATCCTCCAAGTGTTTTCTAGTTATTTCATTGTTACCAACCATTTAGGTATAGAGGACTATCTCACTGTGGTTCCAATTTTGATTTACCTGGTGACATTAATAAGTATCTTCTCATGTACACATAAACCATTTACATTCCCTTTTGTAAAATTCTCTTTGGCTCATTTTCGTACTTATCTGTCTTTCTCTAACCAATTGTTAAGAATTATATATAATGTATGCTAATCCTTATGATTTGTTATCTTCTCTCAATTTGTACCCTTCTTTTTACTTTCTTTATAGTGTCTTTTGATGTTCTTAATTTTAATATAGTTGAATTTAAATCTTCTCTTTTATAGTTGGCCCTTTTATTGTCTTGTATAAGACATCATGTCATAAAAACAAAAGTTCAGAATGATACATGGACCAAAGAATAAATAATGGAAATTAAAAATTAGTTAGAATTGAATGATAATTAAAAACTACATAACAAACCTTGTAAAATACAGCACAAGTAACATTTCAAGGGAAATTGACAGTCTTAAATGTAAATATTAGAAAAGAAAAATTATATGATGATGAGCTACCTATCCAACTTAGGAAACAGGGCAGAGCCCATTATTCCTGACCAATTCCCCTTTCCCCACCTCCCTTTCAGTTAATGTGCCATGATTGTCATTTACAGGCCAAGTTAACTGTGCAGTTTCACTGTCCCAAATACCACACGCAGCCAACCAGAGGGAGAATGCCAGGGTGAGCTTGAAGCCCCAACTTGCAGAAACCATGAGACAGGAGTGGCCTGAGTCTCTGAGTCACTAGCTGGAGGAGGACCATCCTGGAGTGTTGCCCAATGTGAAATATCCACAGTGCACTTGGCATGAGGAGTATGTAAACTCTTGGTATGTCATGTCACAGACATATTGGGGTTGTTACAGTATGGGCCTGATATAAGAAGTTTGAAAACAAACAGAAGGACAGGATAAACCCAAAGGAAACAGAAGGAGAAAACAAAAGAGCAGAAGTCAATGCAATGGAAAACAAGCAGCAGAAAGGCTCAACAAAGGCACAGCTGTTCTTTCCTGAACTAAGAAGAGCCATCAGATAACCGCCCAGCTCTATTCTTAGTCTCCTTGCCAAAGTTTTCATCTCTCCACGCTGTTCAAAAGAACACATTGAAAGCCTACGTATGTGGAACTGCATGGGCCGGATTATGTTGTTTATTCCTCCAACTGCCAAATAAATGCACTGTATTTTCTCCCATCGCAGGAATCACAGGGTAGAAGATGAGTATAGAGAGCAAATCTGGGCGACAAGGGTGAGGGTGGTTTGAGCTGCACCAGGAAAACCTAAAGGCCAAAGAGCAGCCCACGAGACCAAAGTCAGAGAACAAAAGTGAAAAGGGCAGGAGGAAGGCAGGCACACAGAGCAGGGAAGCAGGGCTTCTGGGACACTCAGGATGAGTGTTCCTTCCACAAGGAGGAAAGACAGAAGCAAAGTATTGTCATAGGGGAGCATCATGTATTTTCTATTGCCCATTTCCCATATACTAAGTCTAGTCCACATTTTCAGATAATTCTACAAGAGTGCTTTTGATAAGAGTACCCAGATGGATTCACTGGGGAAAAGCAACCCCCCAAAAGCCCAGCGATCTTCATCGTCACTAACTGTGATTCACAGAGGAGTTTCTTTATTGAATCAGCTGATATTTCTTCCTTCTAATCTATTGTTGAACTGCATCATAGTTGAATGTCTCCTGCTTTTTGTCCTCTTTTTGGAATATAGTTTCCTGAAGGAGAATTTCTGCTTGTTCTCATATATCAATAAAGTAGAATCGCACAGGTGAGCCCAGTGCAGCAATGAGCAAAGGGCAACATTATTTTAAGACTCTACGTTCATGTCTCAGATGATATCAGCAGTGCTGTTTGTTGTTTTTAAAACACAGCAACAATGTTCTCAGTAGCTCCATCACTCACACCCTCAAGGTGAAGGTTCTTAGAAATATTTCATTGCTAGTCAACAGCCTTAGTATTTACACACTTCGGTTTTCTCAGGTCCAAGTTACTCTCCTTCAAACAAACTTCATACAACATACATACATATTGCCTAAATTTATAGAAACATTCCTTTGCCCCTATTCCGCACTATTAATTTTTCTATGCCTAATCTGAAACTGCCCATGTGAGTCCCAAATGAGTCCTCTGTAGACTTCTAAGAGTGCTTACATTCTCAGCAGTTACTGTAACCCTGTAACCAAAGAAGCTGTCGTTGACGGCCAAGGTTTACTCTTCCTATAAATACGAGTGAGTTCTGACACCTGGTACAATGTTTTCTCAGAATGAGACAAATGTAATGAAATTCGGTATGTAGTAGCCTGCAAAAAAAGTAATATAAAATCATTTCTTCATAGAAAATTTTAATGTTTCGTATTTTTCAGACTGCAGTCATAAATTTTGCCATCTAGTTACTTCAATAATATTTGCTCTACTACCTAACATGCGAGATAGACAGACCCTGCTTTAGGAAGGTTCAGAGTCCGAGCTGGAGGTCCAAACATCAAACTAACAGGATGAGTCACTGCTATAGAAAACCAGGAGAGACCAATTAATTCTGTCTTGAAGAAGATCTAGGAGAGTGTCATAGGGTGACCCTGGGACTGGATATGAAGGATGAATCCATCCTCATGATTTAAGAACCTAGAACTAAGTGTTAAGTAAGGGGTCTAAGTGAGAGCATTAGCTAAAATTAACTAATTAACACACAAACCAAATCTCACACCCTGGCATTTGTATTTTATGTTGTCTAAAGAGTATAACTTAATTAACATCATTGAATACCCTCTAAGGGGATTTCAGTGGCATTCCTTCAATGAAAGAAATCTGGAAAAGGCAACACTACAAGTAAAATCCAGTATTTGAAACATGATTAGCTTTATGTTCTCCCCTTTAGTTAAATGCCCTAAGAAGAGAAGCAAACCTTGAAAGGACCTGGTTTAATTCTTTTCTTCTCCAAAAATTGAGTTCTAGTTTGTTCCTTTGTTTTAACTGCTCCTCTGGTCGGAATGCCCATGGCCAAACCTTGTCTATCCTTGACATTACCATGAGCACAATATAAAATGCCAGTTTGGTCAGTCCACCATGATTGTCTTCCTCTTTCCCAGGAATTAAACAGATGATTTCCTAGGAAATGAACAGATGAGTAAGTTCAAAGTTGAGGGTCATAAGGTATTCAAGGTAGTGGGGTGACAGATCCAGGGAGACAAACAATGAGGTGACAAAATGCAACTGTGAACCAGGACACAAACAGAACTGAGTTTTGCTATAAAGAGAAAGGAGAAAAAGATATCTCTGTCCTTCAGGAATTTGCAGTCTGCTACGTTGAATTGTACGGACTGCTCATTATGCCCAATTTTATTTGATTGGGGCTGAATCTCCACACATTCGTATGGCTCCCCATAACAGAGAAGGGAGGCAGACACAGGAGCTCACACAGACAGGGGCTGGGAAATTCACTATAAGGAGTGAAGCCAAAATCCCACCTCAGTCCTCAACTCTCAGTCAATCAGAAATGGACTCTAGTCACGAAAAGTCCTATGTGTCCCTTCACAACTATGTGTCCATATTAGCTAACCAACTGTTGGTCTGCATGCTCATAGTCCGATCATACAGTGCACGTGCCCAGATAATGGAAAAGGAGGCACAACTCAGCAGACCGAGGGACAGCCAAGCCTCACAACCGTCTGCCGGGTCCCTCTGTCCCTCCTTTTCTCTTTCCCTGTTTCTCCCAGGGCCTACCGAATGGATTGTTTGGTTTGTATATTTGGATTGTATAATATATATTATATAATAAGACCAGGACAGTTCTATTCAGCTTCTACAAAGGCAACACAATCAGTTTTGCATTTATTTAAGAGTTCCTTTTGTGAGCATTTTCAAAATAGGTTACGTTCTACATGATTCCTTTTTCTGTAGCCATATGAAACACAGAAACAAGTCTGGGGTACCACAGGCAGCTGGGGGAAATGCGTAGATCTTCTTTGTTTTCATGTAAGATTTTGTTGAAGGAAATTGGGGAGACTGAAGAAAGAAGATATTCTGATGACAACTCGAGCCAATGTGAAGTCAAACTATTTTTCTGAATGTGCACAACCATAGACTTTCATCTTTTCTTGAGCCAAAACTTCTAAGTAACTGAGATTTCTAACAGTAGAAAGCACATTTGCAGGCCACAGACCACACAGCAGCCTCTGACTCTGGGTTGGTGGCATTGTTTTGCTGGTTATGGACAAAAGAATGAGCAATTCTCTGTTGACTGGCTCTGAATGCCGAGTTCACTGGAGGGTAAGATGGTGTAAACACTACTACTAGAGTTTTCCAGAAGGAGTCAACATCCATTAAGTGCCGTGTGCTAGACTATACAAAGGGCCTTACAAACATAATCTCCTTTAATCCCCACAAACCTATGCAGGAGATGTTGTTAGTATCCTCATTTCAAAGATAACCAGGAAGCAGAGAGATAAGTAACTTTCTTCAAGTCACAGAGCTCATAGCGGTACAGCTAGATTATCTGACTTCAACGGCTGAGCCCCCAACTACTCCATCCCAATTTCCAACCGTCAGAGACTTCTAAATTAGGGCTAATTCCTGAAATCTCTCCACTGTCATCCTGGTCCAGCCTCAGCTGGAATGACAGAGGGGTACGTGCCAGTAAGAAAACAACCTGACACCCACAAAATTAAAAGCCAATTTCCTACTTCAGAAACAATATTACTTTATATTAAACTTCATTTTTAAGGCATCTTCATGTTTCTTTTAAAATAATCAAAATGGTCAGACCCAAGATACGACAAAATGGTGAAGGAATATCTTAAAACCCAGTCGTCACATTAACAATAGGTAAACGGTAAATCCCTGGTAATAGGTCCTGGCGGTAGAACAGAGAAAGAATAGTTTTATTTGTCCTGATATTTGCACTCCTTGCAATCATTCTCTCACAAACATTGGAATACTCCAGGCAAGGGGAGAGAAAAGAGGCTATCTTTCTCCCGAGATTTCAGGAGTGATGCGGCCCTCCTTTTTAAAATACCTTTGAGCTTTATTGCTTAATTTTCTCTACAACTTCAGTTTCATAACATTTCAGAGAAACCTGATGATCAGTACAGAAGAAGAGCATGTGTGATATTTGGCTGCTAGCACGAGACAAATACTCAGACTGTGGACTGTCTTCCTCACACAGTGACTCAAGAGGTCGGTGGGATCTAAGAGAAAACGTAGGCTGAAAACCCCCCTTCTTTAGTGGTAGCCTCATGTTTTAATCCCTGAGGTCTGCTGTAAACTGGCAGCATAGGAACAGTGGTTCAACTCAGAAGAGGAGCTTCATGTTTTAGAACATACCCACAGATGATCGGGTCACAACCAGAATCTTGTTCTTACTAACCCAACACCACAGGCATTTCTATTTGGTGCCCCAAAGGTTCTGAAAGAATGCGTGATGGCCCCCTGGCTAAGTGACATTTTGTTGACTATAGACAAAAGCTTCTCTTTTCCTCTTTCCAAATCAGTAAACCATATTTCATTATCGTAAAAGGGCTTCTGTTGTGGGAAAAAATTCTCTTCTATACACATACACAGGGTTTGGGACAGACCTGACATCCCTAAAACTAGAAAAACATGGCCCTCTAGGAAATCTGAACCTGATCCCTTTATCCTTTACTTATGTTAAATCTCACATTAGTCAAATCTTTGTCAAACCAGCTTACTTCTAGCAATAGTTCTGGCCAAAAATAAAAATCCCCAAGGCAAAATTTAGCGGTTGAGAAATTTCCAGAAAATTAAAAGGTACGTTTTACATTATGAAGATTAATATTTTGTCAAATCCAATAGCCTATAGGTTATAAGACCTATTTTTAAAGTCCCTTTAGATATCCCCAAATATGTCTATGGCTCTTAGCTTGAATCATCATGCAAGGCCTTCCACATAGTTGAAGAAACATCAGAAAGTTCAAATTTGTGTATTCTTTAAGCCAGTTTTTAATCAATAGATTTTTAAGTACTCACCTTCCAGATGATTAAAATGAATGTATAAAAAAGTATGCAAGCAGAGTAACTCCGAAAATGAATAAAATCAAATGTCATTGGCCAAGCCAGAAAGTGGCCATACCAGAAGCAGTTTATTCCATTTCGAGATGTCCACCTGCCAAATAATCTCCAGGGAAGCAGCTTGGAGTAGACTCCTCCCAAAGAAATTGTGCAGTGATTCATTTACAAGGGTGGGAGCACAGATGTGAGCTACCTGTCTGTAGAGACCCGTCACATATACATGGAAACATCCAAATTAGGCCTTTGCAATTATGCCTATAGTGGCCAAAAAGCACCATGATGGGGTTTATTCTTTTCTTCGCTGAGAATATTCAAATGTCAAAGAGATTTACTTACTTGAGCCCCTTAGGGGATGAAAGGTACATGTAAGTACCTCTTAGGGCTTTCTGAGGACTAACACACTGAATTTGGGAATGTTCATCATCTTTGGGCCAGAGGAGGCAAGGGCTGTTTGGCTCTTAGAGGGGAAAAAACAAAATCGAAAACAACCCTCACAAAACTGATTCTAAAACTTGAGGTGTGGTGGGGAGAGAACTGAGGACAGAGAAGCAGAGAGAGAACATGGACAAATATATGACAGGAAGACAGAAATGCTACTTAATGATTACACAGGGTTTCTTTTAAGTCCTTGGTTCTCCAAAGGATGGTACCCCCCGCCCCCCACAGATGGAGGCAGCTGGGAAATGTGAGACACCGACAAGGGGAGAGGCTACAATCAGCGTTCAACAGGTGTAGCCTGGATGCTACATAAGCCCTGTGGGCTAGACTCCCCACTACAGAGAACCCTCCCCAGCAGCACGACTTTCAATTGCCCACCACATATTCATATAGATGGAGCCCAGTTTAGAATTATGAGTCTATAATTCAATTTATCTCTACACACACAGGAAAGTTTTAGCCCAGTTTTGATACATGTTGGACTTTTCACAAATGCAATTAGAATCCTCTATACATTGAGGGAAGCCAGTAGAGCAAAGCTGTTATGAGCAAAGGATGCAGAGCTCACCTGCTTCAATTGAACTCCAGCTCTGCCATTGCCAGCTGCAAATCCCTGCATAACTCCCTTGTGTGGAAAATGGGAGTAAGGGTGGCACCCACCTCGTCAGGTTGTTGGTGTTTAGAGCAATGCCAAGCACCCAGGAAGCACTCTATTTCTATAGCTATTATAGACTCGCTTTATCAACAATTGGCCACACTTTAGATAATGATATTGACGACACGAATCCCGTTTCTGATATTGAGATGCCAACATGGCAGACCAGCCTTGATCTGTGATCGCAGCTGCCAGATCCTGGTGGTTTTATATATAGATACAGAGTATGTGCCTTGTTTCATTATTTTATTACTTCTTGTAATATAATCATGCTAGTGTATTTACAACTAGAAGAAGTATTTCAGTATAAATATTTACATGTTCATATTTGTTTATATTTCAGTTAGGACATTAAATTGATGTGTGTGTGTATAGAGGCCTATTAATTCCATGAAGGAATAGTAAATGGGGATGATGCTTTTCTGTGTGAAGGTACGTTTTATCAACTACAATTTTCAGTTGATGATTGGAGTTATCTTATTAAATATTTATTATAAAAAGGGGTGGGGGTTGCACTGGGTCTGGTAGTGTCTGTCACTCTGCATCTTCACAGGTTTGTCAAGATCACTATTGAGGCAAGCAGTTCCATTAACTTCCAAGAAATTAGTATTAACCTATTGTTTACATGTATCTCAACAGTAGAGATATGCGCAAACTTTTTTTAGCAGCAATCTAATTCTCAAATACAATGCAGGAGAAAATCCCAAATTTCAAAACAATGAAGCTGTGAATGACTAGAGGTAGATATCTCAGAAATTTCTATGACCTTCCCTTAGGGCTTCAGGGAGCAGAGTCTGAAACACACCAATCTGGTATAGGAGTTTAAATTGGGCACTGCCTGTAGTTAAGACTGGCTTCTGAAAATTCATTTTGAGGATGGTCATTTGATCACAAGTGGCAGTTTCACAGAAAACGGGCTCACCTCCAGCTCAGACCTCTAAAGCTATTTGACTCATTACTCAGCTGGACTAACCAGCATGAAGAGTTCTCTCCTGAATCCAGGCAGTGAGAGGAAGTGTTGCTGCTCTGTTTTCTGGCATAAAGCCAGCTCAAGATATGGAAAAATGGACCAGGGCTGAGCCCCTGCTTTTCCATTGTTCCCTGCTAGTCACCAGTGCATAGTCCCAGGCCTCCCCACCTTTCCACTGTGTTCTTGAGCACCCAGTGGTTCACGGAGGGCCAGCCCCGTCCACTCTCCGTTTGCAAACTCCTTTGCATCCCCCATGAGACACTCGGTGGGCTACAGCTCCCTTGAGGTTGGGTGGACAAAGGCCTGACTGAACTCAGTCCCACCCAGCCACAAAGGTTGCCAGTTCCCTTAAGCCCACCGGAGGCACTTAAAGGGAAGATGTTTCCTAACTCCCAGGAATCTCCAGTTCATTGAATTATAGGCAGTTCAGCCAAGTAAACAATTCTAGGGGTGGGGGAGGGTATTTTGGAAGAGGGGCTACCAGCTCTGCCTAGAAATATACCTCAGAAAATTCCCCAAATGTATGTTACTGGACACACATGTCCTCAATGCCCCATTTCTAGTCCAAGTGTTTGGGAGGATTTGTCTTTCAACAATCACACCTCCCCCAGTGGCAACAGCCATGGTGATCACTTACAATCTGAAAGCACTTCAGACGCTCTTTCTCACTAGCATTCACGTACGGCGCAAAACAGAAATAGCTCAATTACATGTGACTAAGAGTAAGAAAAATATACAACTATATTTAAAACACTTAAATTAACAAGATAGTACTTTTCCATTCCAGCAAAATATCATACAGTTTAAACAAGAGTTACCACTAGAGACGCATTTCCAAAATACCTGATGCTAGGTGAAAATTAACGACCATGAGACTTTCCAAGAGATTTCTAATTAGAAAAATGTGTCCAATTTTGAAGGATTCTCTGTTCTTTACCGGAAGATAGGCATTAAACAGGCCAAAATGCAGACTGATGTATCTCTCATAAACTTAAGTATTGTCGCTTCACTTTTCTGAATGATACTTTAGCTGTTAGCAAATCTTACCGCTTCTTTTCCCTTAAAGACATTAACACATAACAGTAACAACGACACCTCTCACAAATAACCAACCATTCACTTCCTGGGTGTCGTAAGCCCTATCTAAATGCGTTCATGTGTTTCTGTATTAAATGACCTACACTGAGATTGTTACGAAAAGGGGTTAACCAGCCTGCCCTGAAACCTCTGCTTTGTAAGACCGTCAAACACCTGCCACATCTCAAAGTCGATACCGCTACACTTACAAATGCTATGTAGCTTGAAAAATAAAAATAAAAATGTTCTCTCCACTGGCTTTTTCAGGTGAATAAATTGGACCACAAACCAACACATTTGTTTGACAACGGCCACTGATTTTAGGCCTGCCCCAGGAAGAACAACAGCCCAGTTCCTTGTGGTGACCATAACACTCCTGGCCGAGGCTCCGGTGTATAGTGTGGCTCCGTGTTCACCTCTAAGGAAGCATGAAAAGCAGACTTGACCCATTTCTCTCCTTTGGCCTCCGTGAGCTGGCATCTAAGATCCTCTGGATTTGTTCCCATCCAATTACTTCAAATTCCAAGAAAGGCAGTATACGACTTTCCAAAAACAAATATTGCCTAAGTTCACTACATAATACTGTGGGTGAGAATCAGAACAGATTGTCAATGGAGGGAGCAAGGCACTTGGTAGCAGGAGACGGGGAGTCCCGTCCGGGCCTGGCAGGGGCTCAGTGAGTCAACAGTTTCAGGCGAGTAAGCCAGCTGACCAGCAGAGACGGTTCTGCAGAAGAGGACTTGGCCGAGGACACGGATTTCTTTTTGGTCCCTTCCTCCTGGAAGGGAATCGTGGCGCTGCTGTGGAGATCTGAGCTGATATAGCACCTGCTCCCTCGGATGTAGTCCGCGCCTCGCACCAGCTGCCTCTCCGCTGCGGGCCTTGAGAATCGGTATGGGGCAGACGAGCTTTCTTCGATGATCGTAGGGATCCGCTCATTACTGAAATACCGGCAAAGGGCATCCTCACCTGTTTTCAGACAATGCCACAAGTTCATTAAAACAATCACTCGTAGCAGAGCATGGCTAAATGGTGTGCAGCCTGCTCAAACTTCTGATGCCCTCACAGGGGGCAGCACAACCTGCCCTTCTTCAGGAAATGGGCCACAAGACCTTGTAGACAGCCAGGCCTACCCCACTGGGTGTTTAGGAAGCAAAAGTGGAAGAGGTCTGTCATAGCTTTCCCACCTGAGAAATAACACAGGGACTGAGCAAAAGCAGAAAGCCCTCCCTGCTGGCCCAGTGTAAGAATTCTCATGATATCTCTTAAAATGGAAACACAAAGAGAGAAAGCCTTGTTAACTCCATTCCTCCTGCCCCTCTGTCCTGCTCAGTGAGTGCCTGCAGCATGCAGCCCACACTTTTGGAAATGGTGCTTCTTACCAGGGAGCACCCAAGGGCATTTAGAACAATGGGGTCACCTTTGGTAGTCACCCTGAATGAGGAGCAGGCGATAGTCACCTTTCATGGATGGGGTTCAAAGAGTTTAATGCTCTGTAATGCTTGGGACATTTCTGAACAAGGAAGAATGCTCCTGCCCTTAATGCCAGTAGACCCCCTGGGATGGGGAGGCAGGTAAAGAACTGGATAAAAAACCAAAATTCACAGCACTTTGGCATCATGTAGCATTCTTTAGACCCAGAAATTCCACTAAAAATGTGCAAAGATCTATTTTTCAAGATGTTTATGGAAGCATTTTTTGCAAATTGGGGAAAAAGAAAACAAAAATAACCAGATGTCCAACAATAGTAAATTGGATAAATAGGTGCTATATCCATAAGACAGATCACTAATGAAGCTAATACAAAAAACACACATGTTCTAAATAACATTCATCTTACATAGTATTACTGTATATCTATTTCTTCTGTTTTGCCCATTTTTTTCTAAATGCATAATATGCAACTTTAGGAACAACTAAAAGATACCCAAAACATTCAGAGTGATTATTTCTAGGTTAAGGAAGCAGAATACAGTTGAGTTTCACTTTCTTGTACCTTCTAGATATTCTTCAATGTACTTCTTTTGCTTTTGCAATCAAAAGGGGGAAGTTAATTTTAAATGGTCAAAAAAAGCCACATATTGTAGGAGTCTGTTTATATGAAATCTCTAAGATAGGCAAACCCATAGAGACAGAAAGTAGATTAGTTGATTTCCAGGAGCTGAAGGAGCGAATAAGGAATGACTGCTCACAGAGTTTTCTTTCTAAGAGGATAAAACAGTCTGGCATTGGAATAGTGGTGATGGATGCACGACTCTATGAAAATACTAAAGACCACCGAATCATACATGAACAGGGTTAGCTTTATGGTATGTGTGTTATTTCTCAATACACTATTATTTTCTAAAGCACTCATTATGCAGATACCCTTCATTCTAAAATGACCAGGCAAGAAAAAGGTGGAAGGTAAGGCCAGGGGTCAAGTATGGTTTCCCTTTTCTGATTTCACACGCCCCACACCTATACCCCATTTCTCAATACTAAAAGAAATAAAAAGGAAAATGAAGGCTTCAAAGGCTGAAAGAATGGCAATGAGGATGTTGACATTTCCAAATCTAAACACAGGGCAGCCCTGCCACCTGCTGACTGCTCCACAGATGTTCACATGTCAACTAAGGGTATCCTGCACCTTAAACAAGTGCCTTCTCCCTTTTCCGAATTAGTATGATCCAGGTCATTTAGGCTGCCTAGGTGACAGTCTTTACTGAACTCTGGGAGACCAGGGGTTGACCACTTTGGAAGTGTCCTCCAGAACTTTATCTTCTTCCTCTTACCACCTAAGGCCTACGTGCTTTAACTTTGTGCCTGCTCTGTGTTTCACACTGCAAAAGCGATGCTAGGATGTCCTGCCAGCAGCGATAGTCAAATGTAATCTGGCAAAAATATAAGAATATTTATAAACATTTTCCTCTAACCACTAACTTTGGTTACATGATGAATTAAACACAGCTTTCTTTTCCAATAGTAATTACTCTCTGATACAAGAAGGATTGGGGAGGGTGGGGGAAATCCATGTCTATTCATCAAAAATCAAACAGACTCCAATAATAATAGTTATACAGTTTAGGATGAGATTGTATAATGAACAATGCATTTCTACTTTAGAAATTGGACCATCAATGTCTACAGACTTTTTAAAGCACACAATGCTGATTAGGAAATTTACAGTCACTAACTAGGATTATATAATTCTGCCATTACAGATATAGGTGGAATCTTAGAGATTCTTCAGCATTCCCGATTTTATAGATGAGAAGATGGGCCTCAGAAAGCCTACGTTCTCTTAGCCGGTTACTATGGCACATTTAGAAATAGGACTGACACCAGGGCCTGGGTCTTTTGGCTTAACTTACCTTTCCTCCCATGACCTCGAGGTTTGGCAAAAGGGTCCACAATCCCCATCCAGCTCCCATCCGCAGGCATGGACAAAGGCCGGGGCTTACCTTCAGAGGGAGGGCAAGGAAAGTGACAGGTTGTCAGTGTTTGGATATTAACGAATTCTTCCATTTATAACATAGACACCTCACCCAATAGCACACTCACTGAAGAAGCATCAGCAATAACGTATTTTAAAATAAGAAGAGTTTGTATTTCCTTAGTGAGCACTTAGGACAGAGGCATGCTGAACTTGAGTCTGTGGGTCTACAGAGCAAAGCAACTCCATGTTAAAACACAGGCGCTGAAAGTTAAAACTGTAACATGATCTCACCCGCTGGGCTTTGATGCCAGGCAGTAATGACTCAATAAGGCTTCGCTTTAGAAAGATGAATAAAGGTCTCATACTTAGAATTTCATTGAGGTTTATGTTTTCCTCAGATTACCCTTAAAGTCTGCCAAATTCATCCACCAGTTCCAAATAAGGAAGGGGGTGGAGAAGAGAAGCACAAGCAAACGGCGGAATAAAACAAACACTCAAAACGTACCATAGGATGGTGTTTTGTCTCTCATTTTTGTGGGCAGAATATTGGTTTCTACCGAATACCCAGGCAACTGATCAGAATCAGCAATGGTAAACCTCCGTCTTCGGCTTTCCTGGTCCAAGAACGAATTCGGAGACTCTGAACCCTTAGGCCGAGGCAGTGGTTGTTTACACTTACTGAATCCTCCATAAACAAAACTCCCGCTCTCATCCCTGGAAGATAATGGACAATAATTAAGTTACTTACAAAGATCCTTTCATAGTGGAGAACTGCAGGAGACAGACAACGTCCAGCACCCTTGAGCGAGGCTGAATCCTCCTTTTCTCCTTTCTCAATCCTAGTTGTCCCTCAAATACAGAGTTCCTATTAAGTGAGAGCAAAATATCATGATCCTACTAGAGAAGAGAAAATGATGTTAATTCTTCTTTATGTCCAGGGAAGAAACACAATAGAAGCAAATGCTTAGCTTAAAACAAAAACAAAATGAGAAAATGAAACTTTTTCCTGTATGTTTGTTTACATGCTACAAATACACCTCTGAAAAGACGGCTCTGGTTCCCCTGTACCTCTGTCCCCTAAATGAATCTCCTATTTACTGCAGGAACTACAAGTTAAGGTATCTATCAAGCCATTCTTCTCTTGCCAACAGTTGTATCTTTGCCAAGATCCAGCAAAGAAGATGCTTGATGTGTAATGGAGTTTTTAGATTTGAAAATTATGTCAAAAAACTACAAAGAGGCCTTTATAGCAACCCATAGAGAGTGTCTATTTTCTGAACCAAACACAGCAATCAGCAGAAGCTAGATCACCGAGTCCAGCTTAATTCTCTCTAAATGTCATCTTATAATAAAATTTAATTTTAGCTGAGTCCAACTTACCAGCTGGTTAAAAGTTTGGCATTTAGTAAATTCATTAGGTGATCATTGCAAAAACTACTAGACAAATACAAAATCAACTGAGTCCAAAACACTCTACCAGTCTTGCTGTTGGTATTCTGAGTATCCCTGCTGCCAGCAGAGCCCTGGCTCCTGTGAATATCTCTCCGCTTTTAAACCCAGCATATAACTTCCCCACTCACAAAGCTTGGCGACTCACCACTCGTTTCTCTGTAAGCATTTGCATTTTCATTCCTCAGAAAAAACCCTTCACTAAGGGTTGTGTGTGTGCATGTGTGTATATGCTCATGCGCGTGCGTGTCTCCCAAGTAGATCAAAAGCCCAGTTCCCTTTCTCCCTCCCTAAGCACATTTGCTTTTTCCTGCCACTGTTCCTGTCACCCTCGCGGGACCCAGACAAGAACATTCAAGGTTAGGGAGTTTGGGGGTAGGAGGCCCTCTCTGGTTCTGATAGGACAGCCCACATGCTGGTGTCCAGCGAAACTGTTCTCCATGTGCAAACCAACTATGTGTCGCTTTAAATACATTTAAGATCCTACAGCCGCATGACTCTGGTTTGTGAATACAGGGAAAAGTCTTGCCTGTCAACCAAAATGCCTTTGATCACCCAAGGTAACTGTTCTACATGCTATAATAAGTTCTGCACAAATCAAGACTCAACGGTGGGGAAATGATGCTAATTCTTCTTTATGTCCAGGGAAGAAACACGCTAGAAGCAAATGCTTAGTTTAAAACAAAAACAAAAAGGAAAATCTTTAATATCAAGTGAAACATCACTTTAAGTTCATCTCAAACTTCTGTCTAATGTTATAGCGTAATTACATAATTCTCGATTTATTCTTGAACAGTCGACTAAGACGCCGGCACCTCTCTGGGGACAAGAACTACATCTGTTTTGTGTCAGATGGTATCTCAGGCCCTATGCTCAGTAAATTTATGTTGAATAAAAGAGTCAGATTCTCTCGTTTTACCAGAGTATGTAAATACGTAAGTTGATATAAATAAGCGAATATTCATACCTAATCATCCCTATGTAACATCTCACAAGACCATTCTCATTATACCATATAACACTTAAGATAGCCATTAAGAGAGCAACAACATATAAGAATTTATAATAGACACACACACATAAATATATACACCTGTGCAAGTGCAACATCACACCTACATTCACTTTTTTTTTTTTTGCTAAGTGCTGTGAAGAACACATCTCTCTCAGCAAACTAAAGCTATCACTTTAATTAATCCCTCACATATTTATTATCTTCTTCCTCAGAGATGAATTCACCTTGTAGCTCACGGAACTTCAGCTTTGGGGTCTCCTACAGCCCCTTCAGACGCCCTGGGGGGAACCAAAACAGTGTATTCCCACCAGCACATACTTTTGCAAAGACTCTCCTCCCACCAGATTGTTTAGCTTCAAGACCCGTGAAACCTGGATATATCCCTACACATCTCCCTAAAGGATCAAACTGCCCCCCCTCATTTTACTGAGATATAATTGCATTAGTGAGATATAACATTGCATTTGTTTTAGGTGAACAACATAATGGTTTGATATTTGCATCTATCTTGAAATGATACCACAGTAGATAACATCCATCGCCACATACAGTTACAAATGGTTTTCTCGTGACGAGACCTTTTAAGATCTACTCTCAAAGACAAAATGCAGTGTTGTGAACTACAGTCCTAGGGCTGTACAAGACATCCCCAAAACACAGTTACCCTACACCTGGGAGTTTATACCTTTTCATCCCCTTCACCCATTCCCCCAGCTCCCCACCCAGATCACACTTTCTATCAGCAATTTCAAGACTCGGCCCTGTCACCCTGGAGCTGAGCAACTTCTCTGGAGATCCTCATGGTCTGTATGCCACTGCTTACAATTGCCACCCACAGGAGACATGCACATTTCGAAAGTGGACAGTGACGTACCGGGGAGAGTAGGGAACAGCTGGAGGAGGGGGAATGTAAAGATCCAGGATGGCCGGCTTCTCCTTCTTCAGCGAGGTATCCATAGTGCTTTCGGGGGACTGGGTCGTCGTGGGTGGCGGCGAGGCCTGAAACGGGAGCAAGGGCAAAAGGATGGAGTCAACACGGGGATTATTCTAGGTACACGTCTCCCCCTCTCCAAATCCAGCTCCAGCCTCTGGGTAAACAGGGGCCCAGTCATTCTTGTGTTTCTGGCTATGAGCAACATTCAACTTGTATTCTTCTGCAAGACACTCAGAATTAATGGGCGTTTTGAAAGACCAGCTGCACAGTGAGAAGCAGAGGCTCGGGAGTCAGGTGCCCTGGTTAGAATTCTAGCTCTGAGCAAATCACTTAAAGACCCGTGACTTAGTTTCCTCTTCTGAAAAACAGCCATGCTGACAGTACCTCTCGCACAGGGCTGTGGTAAGGATGAAATGAGTTAGTTCATACAAATCGCTAACTGTGCTACCACTGACTGAGAGTGTGGGCTCAGAACTCAGACTGGATGCAATGCTGGCTATACCTCTCATTAGCTGTGCATCGCTGCGCAAATCACTCAGCTTCTCTGTGCCCCATCTATAAAATGGGAGTAGGAATAGTACAGCACAGGGTAGCTATGAGAATTAAGTAAGACAGAACATTTCACGGGCATAGCACACTGCTTGCCGCATAGCAAGTACACACTATCGTGCATTAAATTTGGTATTATATACGTATATACACATAGGAGTATTGCCAGTGCTCTGTGCTTCACAAACTGTCCAAATTGATGGCTTGAGACCACTTCTGTTCCTTCCATTTGAGGATATGCAGTCAAATCATAGGCACTTACATATAAATTGCAATCTCGGTCTTATAAAAAGGCATTAAAACATCATTGCTTTTCATTCACGGTTTAAGAAATAAACACTAAGGACCAACAGAATAACAAGGCAGTGGGTCAGTAAGCATGGTCCACCTGGGTGTAAGCAATAAAGCAGGTATTTTTGTAGAGCATTTAAATAATCAAACTCACTAAAAGTTGGTCTGCTGTCTATTACCACCCAAGAGTGCCCATTCTAAATGTCTAAACAATGGAGTGACACAGCTCTCCACTGTGTGGATTATTCCACAGTCCCTACTCCTGCTTTGTAAACCCCTGCTAAGGACTCAATCCCATGGGGTCTCTCTAATGTTAGTCTTCAAATGAGAAGAGAGAGGGACCCAGCCATGGCTACCAAGCCTGTGCAATGTGGCTAGTGAGATGGAGGGGCCAAACTTCGCACTTTACGTAATCACTTAAATAGCCACGCATGGCTCGTGGCTGCCATACTGCTCGGTGCGAATCTAGAATGTACATTTTCATATGAGTAGGATTATAGGATAATGATGCATACACCGACTCCTGAAACCAATCACCTTCAAATTTCAACCTTCCTTTTTGGAGACAAATCTGATATTCAACACTGTTCATGGGCATATGCCAAATGGAGGTGTCCGACCACTATCAGATACCTGCACGAGAGGTGGCTTCCACCGTAGGTTTTTCAGAGGAGCAGGAGTAAAGTTGAAAGAACCCGTGGGGCGCTTCTTAAGCAGTAACACGACTCCTGTAGGATTCTCTCTCAATTTTCTCACCAAATTTTTTAGCTGCCAGCCCACCTTCAGAGAAAGAAAATGAGGAGAGGGGCCTCGCTCATAAATAACAAAAAATCAAATGTATGAACGTATCACAGGGAAATCAGTTGTGAGGAAATAAGTAGACACAAATAGGCAGATACAAATATGTTCACCTTAGCAATACTTAAAAGTATGGACAATTGGATAGAAGGTGCAAATTTTACAAATTCAAGCAAAATCGCTTTGAATTTAGTTGAAAGATTTCAAGGGGAATAGTAAGTCTTAAGTCTCCATGAGCAAACTCACCACAGTTTGCTGATTAACCTGAATGACTTCATCACCAGCATGAATCTTCTGAGATCTGTCTGCAGGAGACTATTAGAAACAAACAGAGAGAACTCTTATTTTTTAAACCTTCTATTTCTTTCTGCTTCTTTTTCTTCTTACTTTTTCATTAGACAATGAGTGATGGAAAAATAGTTTTCTCAAGAAATATTACACAATTCACTTGAGTTCCCTGGGACTACACAGTCTGTAGAATCTGGCATATGTGTGATCTACTTTATTAGCAGCCTGTTATAACAAATAATCTGTCAGTAAGAAGAACTGGGTTCATCTAACCTTACCAGGAAGACTGGAACACACTGTCAACATGATGAGCTAATAAAAGCCATTGGTTCCTATGAAAAATACTTTACATATATATCCCTATCAAAGTTCATCTTGTAAAAGCGGACCAACTGTTTAACCTGTAAAGATCATCATTGTAGCTCTGTCATCCCATTTCCTTTTAAACAATTATTAAAACTGCATCCTATTTTTACTCAGCCTTGTTTTACATGTTATCACAATGCTATTAAAACAGATGGTGACAGCAAAAAATGTATTTCTTCATAGAAAATAAATTTAAATTTATTCCATTTTCAAAGTCAAAATGAGTGCATTTTCAGTATCAAAACAAAGCCTAGACTTTGTTTCCCTCAAATAATACTTTGCTACAAATTTGCAAATATATGCATATATACAGGTATAATCCACACATGCGTGTGTATAGATAGATAGAAGTAATCAATTTTGTCAAATATTTTGCTCTTGTTCATTTAATCAAGCTGAAGCTCTGCAGGTTTAATATCTCTTATGTGAGCAGAAGAGCAAAAAGAAAAGACAAACTTTTGATTTCAAATTGTAATCAAACATTACTTAGGCCAGAGTGTTTTACTTTGTAACTTATGTAACCGATACTGAATCTTCAAACAATTTACAACTATCCTTAAAAAACAGCACCTCAGAACATGGTGAAAAGGGGCAGCAACAAAACCCAAGACTCAGTCACTGAATTTTCTCACTCAGCTTTTGCGACAGGCTCAACAAGAAATGAGCAAGCAGCATTCAACTGCAGAAACATTCTCCCTCTGATTTTACTTACTTGGGGAATACAAAAACAAAGCAAAACAGAGGGAACAAAACAGCAGTAGACACACAGACACTGAGAAAGAACTAGTGGTTACCGTGGGGAAGGGGCTGAGACAGGTGGCAGGGGAGAGGGAGGGGCATAAAGGGGCACAATAATTCACAAACTATAAGTTGGTCTTGGGGACAGTAGCACAGCATGGAGAATATACTCAATGATTCTGTAACATCTGTCTATGTTGATAGATAATGACCACACTAGAGAAGGTGAGTGTTTAATAATATAGGTAACTATTGGATCACGGCGATGCACATTTGAAACCAATATAAGATTGTATATCAATGATATTCAATAAAAAAAAAGAAAGATTCTCTTTGATTTATCTAGGTCCAGCGCAAGGTAACTGGGAGTTATTTTCAAAACCATTTAACCTGCTGCCATAACAACCAGCAACAGCTAACCTGAGAGACTAGCACGTGAGAGACAGGTACCCCAGAGAGAGGACCTCTCAAATCCTTTTCTCTTGAGGCACTTAAAAAAAATGCATACAATTATTGAGTCACTATGTTGTACACTGATGTACATCAACTTTACTGAAATACAAATAAATAAAAGACCGTATTATCTACACTACTTTCTGCCTCTGAATGTCAGATGCTTAACCCATAGTTACAGAGGAACTCTGGTGAACCTGAGCATAATCAGTCCAGTCCAGTTTATCTTCCTCGGCTTGGGATTCATTCAAGGTAATCTTCACTTTCTAAAAGATGACCCTGAAGCCAGGAAGTCGCTGCTTACAGATATGCAATCTTAAAAACAAGCCCCAGTGTCCCGAATTGACTTCCCTTCTTAAAGATCCTCAAGCATTCATTTCTCAAATGTCCCACCAAGATTAAGAGCTGGGCTTGGCAGAACACTGGTAAAGAGAGAGCTTGGCACGAAAATGCCCCCGAGAGCAGCAGCTCTTGCCTATCTTCCCCATGAGCCAAATGACTGAAAAATGATGCTTGTTCTGATTTGCTGCAGAAGCGTGAGGACCTGGAGCAGATGTGTCCTGTCTGCAGAGGTTCACCTCCAGGGTGGGGAAGAGGAGTACTGATGGGATCCTCTCAAGGTTCTGGTCAAGGTCTTGAGCAACATCCAAAAAGAAGCCAGATACAGTTAGTCTGACCTTGGGATGATCCTGGCTGCTCAGGTGACCTCCAGAAAAACAGACTGGAGGCCCGAGATGGCCTGCTGGCATTGCTTCAGGCTGCAGTCCAAGACAAGAGGGCTCTGGAGATAATTCCCTTGGGAACACAGTGACTGATTTCCATCTACCACCATCTGCCATACAAGCCTCCAGTAAATATTCTGACTCCAGAGTCATAGTGACCTTAAGCAACAGCAGGAAAGCTGTCCGGAGCTGGCATTTTCTACTGTCATTTAAGTGTAAAACATCCAGAGTGAGCCCTTGAGAAGTGGCTTCTACCTAACCTTCCACCCTCATCTATAAGACTTAGCAAGTGTTTAGCGCATCCCAGGTACTCAATGAACACAAGCTGAATAACTGAAAGAATGAATGGCACTTCCAAATGGATTACCAGATGGAATAAGACAAGTTTTCCTTTTCTTCATCCTTAACAAGATGGATGGAAACCACTTCTCTCTGGGAAGACGTACGTACAGTCCTGCATAGGAGCCCCAGGATAGGCCATGCCCAAGTAAACCCTAAATCTCTCACCCAGTCTTCTGAGTTGGGTAGGAATTGTATCCATATACTTCATTTGATTCAAAAGCAACTTATTGAGCCTTTCATTAAATCCTCATCTTTAGAACAAAAGGGGTTGGGGACTGAAGGGAGGAAATCATCTGGTAGCAATATTACAGTGCTTTACACATTAATCAAAGATTGAAATTGCTTTGAGAAGACCAGAGAGAGTCTGGAACCACACTGGTCTGGTTGTTAAAACTGAATCACCAACTTGCTACGTGCAAAACTTCAACTCTTTAAAAGCTGAAATGACATTCACCATCCTTCTGAATCTATCCAATTCCAAGACAACGTGCCAAGAGGTACACAAGCATATTCGCCTGGTTCTGCTGACACAGAAAAAGGATGATCCATGCAGTGTGTCACACTTTTTTTTTTCTTTGCACCACCCCCAGCATAAAAACAGAACTTCCTATGCCGTTACTGCCTAGCAAGTGATGTGATAAAAAATCCCCAGTGGTTCTCTGTGTATTCTCATCATAGCTCAACAAGGAATGCTTAAAGACATGACCGTCTTCTGCTCCTCTTCTGCCAGAAACACACCGTTTATTTCTAATTTGTTGACTGCGTTAAGCAATGTCATTTTTTTCTTACTACAAAAATCAGATGTCTGCCACAAATCTCATCAAAGATCATGTCATGTTATTTTATCAAAAGACCTAGCAGCTGAAGCTCAAAATTCAACCCATATTTCTACTAGACAGATACGGAAAGTAGTTGACACATTCCTTCTATTTTTAGGAATTATTTTCTTTTGTCTTAGTTGACTAAATAATATACTAAAGCAGTAGACATGTGCTGCTTTTACAGAGACCTAGGAAGCTATTCAAACATTTTTTAGCTTAATATCAATGTCATTCACAAACTGGCCATCTTGCAGGTTGCAGAAAGAAACCATTCAATTAGTTCTACTTTTTACAAATTCACAATCTGAGGGCTAAAGAAAAACCTTTTGTGTAGCAGAATTTTCAAAAGGAAGAGAACAGTGTACAGTGCCTTCCAACAGAAACTGATCTGCTTTTTCTAGTCAAAGGATTAGAGGAAAAAATAAATTCCAATATTAT
The DNA here is from genome assembly GCA_032199065.1 of Smutsia gigantea. Classification (NCBI taxonomy): domain Eukaryota; kingdom Metazoa; phylum Chordata; class Mammalia; order Pholidota; family Manidae; genus Smutsia; species Smutsia gigantea. Next base: position 50,224 of record JAVSCE010008051.1, on the reverse strand, counting down.
GCCAAATATTATGAAATACAACTCTATAAAAAAGAATCTATAGCATGCAAAAATCCCCACATATAAATTCCATTAAACAAAAATGTGTGTATTTCACACATATGGCTACCAATCCCAGTTCTCAACAACAAAGAGATCATTTTTTTTGTATTTATGGCTTAACACTTCCAGGGTACAAAAGGAATAATTGACACAAGGGTGGGGGTAAAAACAAGGCAAGGTGTGTGAGCAAGAGCAATAAGGGAGAATTTAAATAATAAATTGGTAACAGCTGCTGATAAGTCACGCACCAGCAACAGAAATAAACAAAACAGGCGCCCATGTTCCTTTACTGATAATAAAACAGCATGCACATATTTAAATGAAAAGTATAGAGACTGTGCATCAAATTTATTTAAAAATACAATTGCTTTTACATTTAATGGATATGCACTTACATTTTCTGTGGTTCCAGTAATCATGTGCAATCCATCATAGGTTGATTTGATGTACATGCCCTAGAGTGAGTCACAAATATATTAACTCATTACTCCAACATTTAGAAAGAGAGCCACAGGTGAAACTTAAACTTATAAAACATTAAAGGCAGGCCCTTCAGAACAATACTCATTTTTAAGCCTCCTGAAACACTGTGAAACAAGATCCAAAGAGCAGTGAAGGGGAACCAAAGAAATCTAAATACTAGTGAAAGAAATCAGAAAGGAGATCTCTTTGATACTGTCATTTGTGTGCCAGGCACATAGAATTTTGCCATAACTCTGGGGACTCAGAAGGCATCTTCTCAGACCTGCAGAATGAATGAGGCATTTCAAACAAGGACTGTTCTCTCCTGACCATTCGCTTTATCTAGTGACACAATATATACAGTTAAATGCATCATCAGCAGTCTTTGTGGGACGACTTATTCAACAACCCAGACAAATACAAGAGAAGACTGCTGAATAACACAACATAGAAAGTAAATTACACACAGGCACCTTTCCACCGTAAGGGAAGCATAAAGATGCTCCTGCCTAGAAGGCCTCACAGGCAAACTCAGAAGTGGATGCCATACCATCAAGGAAACATCTCTGCAGACTGACCCACTCTGCAGGTTGACCCATCATGTCTGAAAAATTTTTACAGACCTTTTGTAAGATGAGGGGAAAGAGCAAAAAGGAGACTGAGCAAAGAACAGTTGCTATACTGCAGATCCTCCTCAGAAATCATTTTAACCCTGAACTGGCCCTCCTCAGTAACTGAAGGGCACTATAGAACGAGAAACCTATCAAATACTAACACCTTCAGGGCTCTCCCTTTGCACTCCTTGCCTGTTACTTTCATCACAGGGACCCGGCCTCTTCCTGCCTGGGACTCCTCTTCCCGGAGCACATGTCTGTGTGACTCTCCCATCTGCAATAGCACCTCTGATTCTGCTCCCTCCAGGCATGTCTCTGCTTCAGCACGTGCCTACAAACTCAGCTCCAGGAAGTCTTCCCTGTCTCATCTATTATACTCCATCATTTCCTTTGAGGCCAGGCAGTCTCAGTATGCATATTTCTACTTATTAAGAATGTAGGCTTGTCAACATTTGGTTGATTTTTTTTTTGTTTTCCAATCTGGAAGCATAGACGGCCTTGATATCTCCTCACAGCAACCTAGCACACACCTCTGCGCCTCCTCCTCCTCTTCATCATCACCAATATCAGCACCGTAGCTGCAGCCACCAATTACAGCGCATGTACTGCGTGTCCAGCGTCTGGCGCTCAGCATCCATCACCTAATGTAATACCTTCCACCATCCCAGGAGGCAGTTACTATTATCATTCCCTTGTGACACACGAGGAGACTGACACATGAAGAGTTTAAGTCACTCGAGAGCTGAGATTCCAATCCTGTCTCTGACTTGAAGCCTCTAAACTCATCAGTCAGCCTCACAGTCTCTTGGTTTAAATTTCAGCCAACTCATCACATCAGATGCATGCTAGGTACTGGGAGATCTAGGTACTGATCCAGGTAGTCAGCCATCTACCTGTCTATATTCTTAGGGTCTGTTAGTATAGAGCTCATATATTATTTATGAAACATTTCTGAACTTTTTTTTTAAGAACCATTTTTTCAACCAACCTTTTCTCACTTTCCACCTAAGTGCTAATAGAGACTTTCGGAACAGATGTTTTGTACCCACAGACCATCTTTCCTTTGTGTAAATGGTTTATGTCTCCTTGCACTGCTAAGTCCTAAAAATAAAACTGCTCAGACAATTCCTTCAAGATAGGAGAATACAGTTTTTAAATTGTATTTATTTTTATACTCTGAAGACATAAGACATATCAACAGTTCAAGATGGCAAATTCCTATCTACATGATGGAAGACAGCCTAATTTAATTCTTTTCAGAAATATAATGAAAGCAATAAGGGATTCCTTTTTAAAATTTTTAATAAATGATGTTGTGGTTTTATTAGAAAATAAAACACACGGTGTTAGAATTCTTACCAGTCCTTCCCCGGGTTTAATGTTTGGTAAGTGAACTTCTTCCAGACATGCACACTGGCTCATAACAGGGTCTGTCGTAGATCGGATTGTTTTGTCACAGATGCCATTTAAAACCTTGACCTAGAGTTGGAGAGGCAGATAGGAAAGGGTCAACCATTAACCAAGTTTATCACAAGCTGAATTTGAAAGAAATGTACTTCACCTTCATTCTTAAGCTCTGGCCTGAAATCATTTTGCTAATACTACTCAGTGATTTGGCATGTGGACTCCGTATTTGCAATCTGTTGGAATGGTGCCACAGTCTCAGCTTTGTTTAAAGAGTGCAACTTTTATACTAACTCAGTCATGGCCACTGAAGAGCACAGGCAGAAACTCTCCTTTAGCAGTTAAAGAGAATCATCTATTCCCCACCACCTACATGGTGTTTTAGTGATAGCTCACATTCTGTGCATACCAAATACTGACAACATTAAAAAAAAATTGCCTGGACCTTTTTTTAAAATAGATTTTATTTTTTAAAGCATTTTTATGTTTTCAGAAAAACTGAGCAGAAAGTGCAGAGTGCCTCTGTATTACCTCCCCCACCCCAACACAATTTCCAATGCTGTTATAGGATTCCAACCCAGTTACTAATAAGATATTATTAATATCTTGCACTAGTGTGGTACATTGGTTACAACTGGTGAACCAGTGTTGATACTTTATTATTAACAAAAGGCCACAGTTTACATTAAGGGGCATTTTTTGGGTGTGCCGTTCTATGGGTTTTAATAAATGCATAATGTCATGTATCCACCATTACAGTGTCACACAGAATAGCTGCACTCCTGAAAAATTTCTGGGCTCCACCAAGTCATCTCTCTCCACCCCCACTATAAACCCCTGGCACCCACTTATCTTTTTATTATCTCCATGGGTTTGCCTTTTCCAGATGTTCATAGAGTTGGAATCATACTGTATATAGCCTTTTCAGATTGGCTTCTTTCACTAAGCAGTATGTATTTAAGGTTCCTCCCTATCTTTTCATGGCTTGATAGCTCATTTCTTTTTATTACTGAATAAAATTCCATTGTCTGGATGGACCAGTTTATTTATCCAGTAACCTAATGAAGGATGTCTTGGTTGCTTCCAAGTTTTGGCAATTATGAATAAAGCTGCTATAACATTCTGGGCAGTTTTTTTTTGGTGGATATAAGTTTTTAATTAATTTGGGTAAGTACCTCAGATTGCAACTGCTGGATTATAGGGTAGGACAATAGTTTTGTAAGAAACTGATACTGTCTTCCAAAGCAGCTGTACCATTTTACATTCTCGGCAGCAACAGACAAGAAGTCCTATTGCCCCGCATCCTTGTCAGCATTTGGTATTGTCATGTTTTCGGTTTTAGTTATCCTAATAGGTGTGTAGTGGTAGTTCACTGTTGTTTTAATTTGCATTTCCCTGATGACATATGAAGCTGACCATCTTTTCATATACTTATTTGCCAGTTGTATATCTTTTTTGGTGAAGTATCTGTTCAGATCTTGCCCACTTTTTAACCGAGTTGTTTTCTTATTATTAAGACTCCTCTGTGTACTTTGGATACAAGTTATTTATCTGATAGGTGTTTTGAAAATATTTTCTCCTTGTCGGTGGCTTGTCTTTTCCTTCCCCTCATAGTGCATTTCATGGAGCAGCATATCCATTTTAATGAAGTGTAGCTTATCGGTTTTTTCTTTCTTGGATCATGCTTCGGTTTTGTAACGAATAAGTAATTGACAAGCCCAAGATCACCTAGATTTTCTCCTGCTCTTTCTAGGAGTTTTATGTTCTGTGTTTTACATTTAGGTCTATGATCTTTTTAGTGATGGCTCACATTCTCTGAACACCAAACACTAACAAGATAAACTTTAGAGCTATGAGGATCCTTATTAGGTGGTCTCCACGTAGAATTCACAGCAGTTGCATGTTGCTATTTTCCCCAATCAAATTCATCTAACCTTTCAAAATTAAACCAAAGAAATCAGGAAATTCCAAAGAGTGATTTTTTTTCCAAGGAGGAGAATCCCAGAAGTGACACTATACATTCCTCCAATTTGTTTAGCTTCCCTATTTATGGAAAACATATTTATAGCAGTTTCATTGCTAAATTCCTCAACATCAGTAGGAGGAAGGCCTTATCAAAAGAGCACAGGCTGGTTTATGTCAAAAGGAGGAAGTGATGATGAATAGTTACAAATGCTCCTTAAACAGTCACAGAGCATCCCCCCTCCATCATCAGATCTTGGCCAAGAATTTTTTTTTTTTTTTTTACCAAAGCAGCAGTCCTAAAGTGAAATCTGCAGATGAGTTTAACGCTGATTACCAGGCTAGCCAGCAACTGAAGTATAACTGTACCCTGATGAAATGTACACAGTTAAAAAAAACAAAAACAAAGCAAAACAGAAACCCCAATTATCTAATTTAAGCACAGGAATTTTCACAGTAGTCATTTTGTTGTTGTCAAATAACTTTTATTCTTCCCATTCTACCTAAATGAATGGACTCATGTCCCAAAAGCCAATATTTCAAAGTATACCCTGAAATCATTAGCCACATGAATTTACTTTATTTAACCGGATTCCCATTCTTTTGGGAAAAGGAATTTCACAATAACTTTTAGAACATATACTTACTACGGTTAAAACTTTGTCCTCCATTTCTGCTACAAGGCAATCCTAAAGAGAAAGAAGAAAATGAAAACTGTAAGAGCTAAACGCTTTCAAAAATCATTGGCCTCACTCTCCAGATATTAAATGGAGCCCAGCGTGGTCTCTGACACACCCCGACCCTGCAGCCTGCAGTCCTGGAAGGTCGGGAAGAGAGGCCTGGCCTGGGGAGGGAGAAAGCAGAGTAGGAGAGAAGCTGTCATTCAACTCCTCCTAAAGCTCAGCTCTCTCCTGACCCAAGGACCTTATCATCCAAGGAAACCATTTGACCAATGATTTAAGCAAGAAAACCTACAAAAATCATTGAACTGAAATCCACCTACCATCCAGACTGTGCACAGAGTAGTAAACCAGACGTCAAAGTCCAAGAAACCTGACAGTGGCTCCCAAATGTGACCCTGAGCTCAGCTAGCACTGGGCCAGCATGCCAGGAGTCTTGTAGCTCTGGGCCTGCCCAGAAGAATAGCTTTCAAACAAGGGCTTGAGTAAACTTAGCCACAAAAGTTTATTTTAAGCACCACTAAGATTAAATCAGATATTTCAGTCCTTAATAGATGAAAAAGGTTGAACAAAACATTCACTAACACACTGCCAAAAAGTGGTCTTGGGGTATGCTATTGGTGACATTAAATAAAGAGCTGGAATGCAAAGCATTACATTTACTCAGCTTGAGAACAAAAGACTTGGAACTGTATGAACCCAGGAAGTTGATTACAGGAATCACTATTGTCCCATCTAAAGAGTGACCACAGTGAAACCACCAATATGAAAATCCCGCAATTGACCTTCTAGAACTTGTCTACAGCAGAGGATTCCAAACTACATGGCAGAATATATGAAGAAAAGGGAGACCAACCAGATGCTTTGGAGTTTATTTAGCACCATTATGTATAATCCCAAACTGAGACATGCTAAGGAAAATACTCATTTTTTAATGCACATGAAGGCTACTGATCGTCTCCTTTGGAATTGTCAGACAAAGACTGTCACTCCGATCAAAAAGTCATTTTAGGTCATTTTTTACGGCCACTGGAGGTGGGGGTAGAAATGTATGATATTCTACCCTATGTGGCTGTATAATCTGATTTTCAGTGTCTATTTCTTAAAAAAATTTTTAAGTTTCCTCTAGTAAGTAAAAATGTAGAAAATAATTTACACTGAATCTCAAGAAAAGAGCAGCCAGATAATACTTAAGAAATTTAGAAATGTATTTTTATATACACAAAACGGATGTAAATTCAAACTACAGGAGCAACGTTGGTAAAATATGAATAATTACTCTCAAAAATGTGTTTGTCCTCCTCCCTCTCGTGCATGAAACTAAACTATCAACTACCACAGTGGTCCTTCCTTTATTACACCTTCTGAAAGACAGAATTATCAAATAAATGCCAATGTTAGCAAAACACAATACTTATGTGGTCTTGGTCTTGTGCTAGAAACAAAACCAAGAATTTATGTTTAAGGTTTTTCATTACAATCTCAAAATGTCATGAGTGCTGGCACGCTCGGGTGGGGCCGAAGATGCAAGGTGGAGGTGTGACCTTATGGTGTCTGATACTTGATTACTTGACGGATGCAAGAAGCCACGGAGAAAGTGGACTCTCTGTGGTGGTAGAGCTAATGGATGAGAGGGTCCTCTCCTGTCTCCCCCAATTGTTCACGTCAGCCTGTGAAAGGGCTTTACCTTCCGCTACCGTGAATGTGGTTCCCACACCCATTCCCTCTGGGAGGAAGCAGCTGTAGGCATGACTCCACATTGTTCAGCATGAAGGCAAAGGAATGGAAAAAAAGAAGTTCTGGAACCACGTCACCCCCTCATGAGCCAGACAGTGTTGCTGAGCTGGGTCACATTCCTTGTCTACCTCGATCAGCAGACGCAGGCCAGCCTACCTGGCCCAGAACCAGCCAGGGCAGCCAGCAGGTGCCCCTTCCCTCAGTCACTCTTCCTTATTCAACCTTCTCACTAACTGCCTGCCTTGGGTAATCCGTTTTCCCTCTCCATGCCTCAGTTTCCATCTCTGTAAAGTGGGGATGATAATCCTTTCCTAGAGAACTTCAGAGAATTAAATGGGGTGACATATGTCAAGCATGTAGTTCATACCTGACACACAACCATGCTCAATAAATGATCTCATGGCTTTTTCCTCCTCTGCTTTCATGCGGAATCTTTCTGTTCAGTTTGCTGGACTTCATATTGCTCATTTCTTTCCTCAGTGGAACACAACATCTGCCACCGTCATTTCTCATGCCCTCTCATTGCAATTCCAGCATTCATGTTATCACAACATTAGGAAGACAGAGTGAAGATAGAGATCACACCCCTTTCCCACCTCAGTTTCCTTCAGCTGAAATTATAAGCCTGAAAGCTAGATGAAAGACCCCTCCAGGGACTTGCTATGGGGCACTGCTGAAGCACGCTTAAAGGAGTGTGCAGTTTCCTTACAGGGGGAAAAAACAGCAACTATTAGCCTTTCACATCAGGAGACTATACATTATGATTTAAGGGAAGGATACAAAGTGACAAGGAAGGGGTGGGAGAAATGGCAATATGTGGATGAGAGAGAGAAACGGGATGAGCAAATGTGTCTCTTCACAGACGGAGACACACACAGTAAAGACTTAAGCAGAACATGCTCCTTGACACTGGGAAGAAACATACAACTTTCATTCCTTCGATTCCCTAGTTCAAGAGCAATGTACGGAAAAGACAGGTTTCCTCTCCAAAAGTCAATAGATCTTCTGCCAAGAGGTTTAGAGAAACACAACCTCCTTGAGCTGTAAGTATGAAATCTTGTGGCTCGTAAGCTCTGCTGCTGCTATTATAGTGCCATTGAGAAAGACTCAATTCTTTCCAAGTTTGGTATTTCCAATTTGTGTGCGCACAAATATTACCATTTGCCAAAGCACCTATGTTCTCCAGTTACTACAGAAAACATACGTTCATCAAGAGCTGAACAGTTTTTTCAAATTCATAAAATGATAGTCCCACGTATATCTATATATTGCCACTCTTAATTCTTAAAAATTGTTCGAATTTAAGTAAACCAAAAAATGCCAGAACAGAAGAACAACATATTTTTAAACTTCCTCTCCATCTTAAACCATCAAGTTTGGTTCCAGAAACCCAGTACAAGGCAGGATTTTGTTATTTCCTACTATAGGCCCTAATTTCTTAAGCGGATGCTGAGTTTTACATATGATACATCTCACTTAATCTTCATAAGAATCTTTTGAGGTGGGTATCATATTTTTAATATTTTATATAATGTCTCTGTATCCAATTTTACATGAATACATAAATATGGTCATATACATGCTTTCTGTAAATGAAAAAAAATTTTTCTTTTTGTTTGGTTGGAGGAGCTTGACTCTTATATTCCCTCCCCACTTCTCCCCTGCCAAAGTAAACCCAACTTTTCTTCCAAATTGCCCACCATTTATACAATCCTGAGTATATAGATTTTTGGATATCTGTGTATTATGAACACATACGTACATACATACATCTTTGTAGTCACCATTTGTCCCCTTATTGCTTTTTTTCTTTTTTTCTTACTCAGCAATAACTTGTAGAAATGCTCCCAAGTCATCTCGTAAGGTAAACTTTAGTATTCCCATTTTACAGATAAGAAAATTGAGGCTTGTAAGTTTTAAGCGACTTGTCCAAAATCCCAGGGCTAATTAATGGTAGAAGTAGGATTTGAATTTATGGCTAGCTGTCTCCAAAACATATGCTCAAAAAGGACCAGAGAGGGAACACAGAAACACAGACAAAAACAGCACTCCTGTGTCCCTGAAGTTTGGCTTAAATTTCTCCTGATAGAAGACAAATTCTCATCAGCTTATTCATCCAGAGCATTATCATTCATTTAAACACACATTTAAAATTACGTCACCATTAATGACGTGCCAGGAACTGTGAGGCCCAAAGCAGGTGGGGCAAGCTTGCCGAGGACGCTCAGCGGGTGCCCTTCTCCCAGTGGCCAGATCAAGGTTTGTACCTCCCATGAGGAGACATTTTAATCAGCAGTTCACAGCACTCAATACCTCTGTGACTATAAGGAAAAACACCACCTGAGATGATGCAAAAAACCCATTCCATGCAGACAAGCAAAGAATTCACTGGTCAGATTCCTCAAATGTCACCTTCTCAAGGAGGCTTACTCCAGCCACATGTCTACAACCCAAGGCCACGCTCGATACTTTGGTACTGCTTCCGGCCTTAGCCCACCGGCAGCTTCAGGGAACTTAGTTACTCCAGAATTTCTATTAAAAAAAATTAAGTGCTCGAACATTTTAGAGAAAGTCCAGGTGCTCACCTATTTTGAAACTAAAGAAGTTAATCTTTGACTTAAAGGCCACTGGTCAATTTTCAGAAAACATCTGTACAAGACATCTAATTTAAAGCCTTTCATCTCTCCCCATTTCTGATGGGAAAAAAAAAATGGAGAGAGAGAAAGAGAGAGACTGGTACCTCAGATCTAAGCACAAACCCTTTGAAGAAGAGGAAGAGGAAAAAGGGAGGAAGGGATTACAGGGGGCAGAAGGGAAGCACCGACCTTCCGGACTGTAGTGGTCAGGTCCAGGCACAGCTGGATGATTTCGTTCTTCATTACTGAGGAATCAGTGACCCCTGTAAGTGGAGCCCTAGAAAGCAACAAAAATTCTCTTTTAGAAAAAGGGGAGGAGTCCCTGGGATACCACGCTGTATGCTGACACACTGAGATACACACAGGCTGTTTTAGGGTATCTTGTTATGCAACTGTTTCCTGTCATGTAACATGCAAAATAGGAACCTGAAAAAAAGTGCTAGATAAAAACACATCAAAAATGAGCCGAGAGAATTAACGTCCCTCCAGAAGTCAACTAACAGCCTGCATACCAACCAAGTCATGGTTAATGTTTAACCTCAGTGAAACAGCTGCAGCACTGTTTCACTCTCCCCAAGCAGGGGTTTGGTGGTTCCTGCTGTTCACCTTTTCAGCAACTTCCAAAGGGACCCTAAAATGTACCGCTGAGCCAGCACTCCGGGAGAGATCCAGTGGAAAGAAGGGCATGGAGGGGACAATGGTTCATCTTCCTAAGCAGAGTACTGGCCTCTCTGCTCCGTGGGCCCTCCTGCCAGGACAGCAAAGCACGCCCATAACTTACCGGTCCAGCCAAGCCAGCAAGGCCTTAGCAGCGCCGATGAGCTTCACCACAGAAGTCAGGAACTCATTAGGAGGCTTGTGGGAGGTGTTCCCATCATAATCTGCACTTTTCCGCCGGCTACTTATGTAATTGTGTAAGTTGTGGGAAGATGCTCGCAGTTTCAGAACCAAGTTCTTCATATTATCAGTTTCAAGGCCATAATTCTGTGGAAGATAAAATCAAGGGGAAAAATTCAAAACAATTAACAATGTCTAAACTCTCATAGTAATGCAAAAGTCCACTGAGTAACCTGAATAACTCCTACAACAGGCACAAAACCCTACATGGTTTACCCCCAGTGCTGATTTCACCCATCCAACCATACCACTCTTTTCTCTGTTCCCCCTACAGCCAACTCTACTCTTGTCTCAAGGACTTTGTTCTTGCTCATTGCTCTTCCCACAACACTCCTCCCACAAATTTTAGCATGGACCGTTCTTTCTCCCTAGTGTTCCCTCCTCTTTGAGGCTTCTCTGACCACCTACGGCAGAGTTTCTCAACCTAGGCCCTCCTGACATTTAAAGCCCAATAATAATCCTTTGCTTTGATTGGGGGGAGGATTCTTGGGCATTAGACAATATTTAGCAGCACCCCTGGCCTCTATTCAGTAGCTATCAGTAGCCTCCCTCCCTAGCTGTGACAACTGAAGATGTCTCCAGTAATTGCCAAATGTCCCCTCAGGTCACTCTAGCACATCACCTATCTGCCCCCACTCTGACTACACTTTGTCTGCAACTGTCTTCTTCCCCGGGCAGTAAGGTCTATGCACACAGGCTCTGTGTATACTGCTCATGACTATACTTACAGCACAGCAAGCAAAGATGCCACTGGACGGATGAATTTCCATCAGACAAGACTGCCTTATGCAGAAACAGAGCAGCATCAGCTAAATACCAGTTTACCTGACATGTAATTTCCATCCTTGAGTTTCTAACCTGTGTTCCTTCTGGACAATGTTCAGGTTAGTTAACTGCTGTAAAAAAAAAAATCAATTTCATGGGCCACTATTGTCCTAGACTCCCATTCAGGTAAAGAACAAATCCCAGGAACTAACACCTAAGTCTGAGATGACTTTGGGGACAGAGGGATGAATTTTCATATTCAATTGCATGTATATGTCCCAAGTTGTTTTATTATCTTAACAGAACACAAAGATATTTCAAAGAATGCAGCACCATTTATGAACTGGTAATAAAAGAATGACCAACATTATTGAACACTTATTGTGTGCCGGGAACGGGCCAAGTGCTTGGCAAGTATTATCTCAGGGAAACAGCACCTAAAGGTAAAAATGAAATTATCTCCGTTTTACAGGTGAGGAAACCAAAGCACAGAGACATCAAACAAATTCTCCAAAGTTCCACAGCTAATCGGTGGTAGGAGGAATTCTAGTCAAGGCAATCTGCAACTGGGGCACAAGCTTTTGATCATGATGCTATAGATCCCTGCTCTGCACACACCCTGCTCAAGAAAGGGCAGCACGACAGAAAGAAAGCAGAATGGCCACTAGGCAAGATAAAGGGAAGTGGCCCATGATCCTGGACCTACACAAGCTTATAAGCTGCTCGACTGCCCCAAGTTCTCTCCAGGCCTGCTCCATGCCCTCTGAAGTGGCCAAAGCTCCTTTCAGCCAGCTGCATCCATCTTAGACATGACTCTTTTGAGAAGCCAGTAGGTCCTCTTGGAATTGAGCCCTGCTTTTGTCCCCATTACATCTTGCCTGCCCCCAGCCCCTCCTCTCCTGCAGCCCCCATCTCTAATGCCCCAGGGAGGGGTGAGCCATGGCTCAAAATCAAGATATATACAAAGGAGTCTGTAAGAATTTTTTTTTTTGGCAAAATGAACAATGGTAAATAAGAACAAAAACCACAAATGACTACAGCCTTAATGAAAACAATGCTAACTATAGGAGATTTTATTTGAAGTTTAAATTTACATTGCTTCCTAGTACAATAAAAAGTAATTTTTTTAATTTAGACAGAAATTTTAAGAAGAATTTACATACAACTATAGAGGAAATGTCCTAGACCCATTAACTGAAAACTGATTTTCACAAGCCTTAAAAAAAATGTAAACTTCATAATAAAATGGGTGTTCTGTATTAACAGTAATGTTCTATCTAACCTTACAGTCATTCATTTTTTTTCTCATGACCATTTTCTAAAGACTAAAATATGATACTGTCCTTCAAAAGAGAAGACAAAAATGAAAAGATGGATTTTTTTTTGATCATGGCTTCTTAAATTCAGAGGATCAGACTCAAGCAAATACATAAAGAGTCACACGATGAGATTGTTTTGAAGGACTTGTGACTGTGATTACAGGGAACTGTCCCCTCGTTCAATTACTCAACCTGCCAACCCACATATCAAGAGTTCTGAGCTAACAGGAGGGCAGCCAGCTTTCTATAGTCAATATCATCATAGACGACTTGGAACTTTTGTTACTATGCACATTTAGTTTATGAACTCAAAGAGGATTAAACGCATTTTAGTATTGCAAGAAGTCTTAAACCTCAATCTTTGACAAACCTACCACTTTTAATATTAAAGGGGGAGTGCAGCTTTTTATTAACTGATTCTTTTCATTTCCATTCAATTTGCTCTGGGTTTTTTTTCCTCCCACAACTAATCCTAGGACTGGAAGGATGGACAGATGTAGCTAGAGTAGAGTGTGATTTTTGACAGAAGGAAGGAACGAACAAAATAAGGAAGGAGAATTCCTCCCCTTTTACTCCATTCCACAATAAGAAGAGAACAAGAAACCGGTCATATTAGCTCAAAAGAACCTCAAGTGTAGAAACATACTCAGGAAAGGATTATTGACTTAAGTGCCCCACAATGAAAGACAGAAAAGAATAATTTCTCAAATCAGATTTGATTATTTTCACTGATCTTTTCCCTAAAACCTGTCTCTTTCAGAAATTGCTTTAAGATAAGGTATCAAGAAAATACAAAGTAAGAAATGAAATGAGTCTTGAAAAATCTATACACACATGAAAAACCTTCTACTGAGATCTGTCTTCATTAGAAGTTAGCCATCCAGAGACATTTCCCTGGTCTGCTTAAAGAAATGACCCATGAGACAGGAGAAGAGGAAACAGGCAGTGCCTTTTCTAGGGCCTTAAGTGATAACACATTTTAGCTAAGAACAAAGCTTACCTCACCTCTCTTCAACCTTCTTTTCCCATTCCTACCAGCTGTGTTCATGACCCAGCATATGTGATTAAGCACACAATCAAAACCATCTTATTGACTTGGGTCAATTAAGTTACAATCTAAGAAATGTATCTCCCAGTTTGCCTAAAGACATTTAATAAGCTCACAAGCAAGATCCAGTTACGCACAAATTTATCAAGCAAAGCTTCCTCTTCCTTCATGATTTCTCCCCATTAAACAGGATAACATTTTTTAATGATTTGCTTTAGATGGGTAAATGATGAACGAGGAATAAGTTCAGGGGCATACAGGTGCACAGAAGCACTCTGGGAAAGTACATACAGCTCGGTATTTCACGTAATCACCCATGTAGGCGGCATCACTTTACACGTATATTGTTTCCGGCATTTTCCAACTGTTTTTACTCTCTCAAACCTGCTCCAACCTTAAAAATGCATTTGTCCCTGCCTCAGTCTTCAGGTGACTAGGGTCTGGTTGACATGGCAAAGAAAAAGGTTTATAATTATTCATTATTACTCTCAATCACACCTCTGAGGCCAGTGCTGCTCAGCAGATGTGAAATGATGAAAACATTCTCTAACTGCACAGTTTAGACATGGTGGCCAGTAGTCCCTAGCCACCAGAGGCAGCAACTGAGGGCTTGAGAGGTGGCTAGTGTGACTGAGAAACTGCATCGCATTTCATTTAATTAGCTTTAATTTAAATAGTCACGGGTGGCTAATAGCTGCTCTACTGGAAAAAGCAGTTCTAGAGTCAGTCCCAGCTTACCCTCTGCTCCAGGTAGAGGGGGCCAAATTGAGACTGAATTCAATCCTGGGAAGTGGTCCTGGTTCTCCCTCATAAAACACGTCACTCTCCTTGGCCACCCCAGCCAGGCCAGGTCAGTGTCCACAGAAGGTATTTTCTCTGCTTGCTCTCCACCCATGGCTGGCTATCTGTGAGCCATCTGCTCACCAGTATTGCAGTCTTGACCAATACCTGTTCCCTATTTTAGATTCCTATGCATTCTCTCTGCCCTGTTCTTTCCAAAACTTTTCATTGGTTTGGTTTTCTCCTTCCCTTCCTTACTTCCAATTCTACTTACTTCCGGTCCATCATAAAATCAGCATCCACTCAACTAAGTTCACATAAAATCCTCTTTTATAATACCATGGCCGACTGCAAATACATACAACTGCCCAAGGGATGACTGTTCATGGCAAAAAATGATCGCCATTGTATATACATGAAGATCCATATGCTGTAAATGGATTAAATAGACAGTATAATTAATATATGCACTACAACAGGAATATTTTTAAAGTAGATTACATGAAGACTAAAAGACATTTTAGTAAAGCTTTCTAAAACCTTCCTCAACCCTAAAAGGCACATCCCCTTGGAAGCCTTCCCACAACCCTCCGGTCAAATGCACTCACTGGCACCCTACCGCACAGAGCATGTCCAGAATGAGTCTGAGGTCAAAACTTGGTCTACAAAGGAAATTATAGGAGATAAAACACAGCTTTAGGTTCTGGCATTTGTTCAGCTTTGTTCATTTTTGTCTAATATTTTAAGAGGTAGGGAGGGGGCAAAAGCAAAGAGAGGCAGCTGTTCTGTTTATTAGCCCACTTGCCATGCACAGTGTGTTCCCAGCAGACCCTCCCTCCTCACCTCTCATATTGTGGATCTCAACGTAATTTACCTGTCCTCAGAGTCCTGCCACAAAGTTGAACAAGAGGACTCAGATTAGAAGAAAAGACCAAAAAGTGATGTGCCCAGAAAGTATTTTAAAAAAACATACAATTTCAATAAAAACGGGACTCTGAGATAGATTCTGCACAGTGCAAAACACTGTGTGTGTGCACGGCCACATCTAGGGGAGTGTGACTGTACAGATGGGGAAACAGACACCACCATCTCCCCGGAGGTCACAGAATAAGGAGCTTGTAGCAGAGCCAGGCTTAGAATGCAAAAATCTGCCTCCCAGGCCAATGCTCGCACCACTTGGCCAGAGAGACTCCCCTGTGGCAGCTCATTTATCAACCACAAATAATTTCCCCTTTACTTTCATAAACAAGAGCAGCACATCTCAGAGCAGAAGACAAGGCTCTGTCCATTTTAAGAAGAAGAATACACACAATGCAGCAAGCGTTATATAATCAACGGAATGCAGACCAGCAATGGCAAAATAATCAGGAGCACATTCTTTCCCACCATTCTGAGTCATGTAATGGTATGTACCCCTGGCTCAGATTCATGGCATTACTAACCCACCTGAATGCTACTGAGCTGGTCCAAATCCTGACAGCTAAGGAACTGCCTTCCTAGTATGGCACCATGACAGACACACATGGATGCAACCCTAGGCAACCAGTTTATAAACACAACGCCCTTTTACAGGTGTTTTTAGTCCACACCTAAAAGAGCTACCCACACAGCCACAGGTATAATGCAAGAGTCAGACCTGGCAGTATTTAACCCACTCACGTTCAAGCTCACTCATCTGCAAAGCGTAACTAAGTTCACATTTTTTCCCATCTAGCTACTATTTCACAGGTTATTTCCAGCAGAAGCATCAGTTAATTGAAATATCACAGATATTTGCGAAACACAAAAACGTTTTTTATAGTAACAAAAACAGACATGAAAATCAGAACCCATTTCTCATTTCAATTTAGAAGATGACATTTTCACTCAGGACTATCTCCATCTTTTTTTTTATAGATGATCAGAAAATAAAACGAATACAGACTTTTCTGTAAAAGGCAAACTTGCTGTGAAGGGCAAAACAGTAAGTATTTTCGGCTTTGCGGGAGCATTAGGTCCCTGTTACGACGACTCAATTCTACCACTGTAGCATGAAAGCAGCCACAGAAAACACATAAATGAACAGGCACGGCTGCATTCCAATAAAACTTGGACTTACAAAAATAGACAGTAGGACAGAGTTAACTCCCAGGCCACAGTTCACCAATGGGATCATCTTGGAAATGATCTCTTTTCTTCCCTTCTTATATTCTTATCTTCAGCTCCTGCTTCACTTTAGTGGATCATTAAGAAAAGGAAGATATGCTACCTCTCAAACAAAGAGAATTTAAGAGAATAAGGTTCTAAAGAACATCATCACGGTACAGATCACCTTTTCCTGAACTAACCAGTGCACAGAGAAGGTCGACAGCCTCCAGCACAAGTTCCTGGTGTCCGATTCGTGTGACCCCGAGCTCCTCCAGATCCTGATGGGAAATCTGCAGCAGCTGCTCTCCATTTATCTTCTCCCGTTCAAACCTGGGGACATACTGCTGCAGGCAGTCATCTAACCCTACCAAGAAAGCAAAGAAGTCCATTATTGTCATTTTGTTCCTTTACTCAAAAAACTACCCCACTTTAAATCAACCTCAGGTATCGCCAGTAATGCTGCACTATTTCATTGTCTATATGATGTGAATCCCACCTGATGGATACCTTTCAAGCATGTCGTCATCGCAAATGGATTGGAAATGTTAAAGTGTAAAATTTTCAAATGGATCCAGCACAATTTCATGAGTTACCTTCCTGTCCCCTTTCAACTAAGAAAATGAACACTAAATCTCTGCTGACCTGAAATGCTAGTTATCTGTACTAGGCAGATGTCTGTCTGCTTGCTAAGCAGTCTTTTTTTGGGACATCATCTCTCTCCCAGCCTATGTGACCCCAGCATACCTGTCAATCAAGACACTTTGCCACAGTGGTTGGCCACAATATTCTTTACCATGTGACTCAAGCAGAGCCAATCAAAATCTTTCCTAATACTTGATCTAGTGACACAGGAAGACAGAGGCTCATTTTTCCTTTCCAATAAGAAGTCATAAGGATACAACCTTGGGGATGCTGGTAGTAATTTTCCTTATCAGTTTTTTGAAAAATAAATCAATTTGAGAGAAAAAAAGAAGATGCCTCGATAATATCCTACATGTCCTGGACCTAACCCTGTTTAAAGATACTTCTAGTCTTAGGATTTTTCACTTAAATGGAAATAAATTGCCCTTCTGGCTTAACCTTTAAACCTTGTAACTGAAAAGGTTCTGATGAATACAGAATCCATAAGAGAAGATACCAGCCATGTTAAATGGGTTAGCTTATGGGAACTTTCCCAGGTCAAACACTACTGTCAACAGTGTCAATAACATTTTTTTGCTCTTATATAATGATTAAAATAGGTAAGCCTAAG
The DNA here is from genome assembly GCA_032199065.1 of Smutsia gigantea. NCBI lineage: Eukaryota > Metazoa > Chordata > Mammalia > Pholidota > Manidae > Smutsia > Smutsia gigantea. The sequence continues at coordinate 32,499 of JAVSCE010008051.1, read as the reverse complement.
AAAACATGGGCATCTTTATTCCTGTATAGTGAACTCTCTAGTCAACTTGTTTTAATGATTTTACTGGAAGAAATTTTTATACTATTCAAGTATAAATTTATCTATTCAAGCCTAATAATAAAACCCACTATAAATTCAATCCCAACACAAGAGATGAAAACTCATTTAACTACAACAAAGTATGTGGAAGGCATGCTCTTTCCTCTGGCCCCCTCAAACACACACACACACACACACACACACACACACACTTCATCACCTTTCACCAAAGCTCCTCTATGTGGGTGCTCTGGACTAAGACTAGTAGACAAGGTCCGGCACTTACTTTTGGCAACACTAAAGTCACGGATGTTAAAATCTGATGTGCTAAGCTATATGCCTCTCTGCCTCAAAAGCTTTCACCATTTGCCTCCTGATAAGATATAGGAAAAGGAACAATGTCCTGATAACCATTTGTAACTATTAAATATAGGAAGAGGGGGTAAGAAAAATAATTTTATGGTAACCAGTTGGAACACACCTATCCTTCCTGAAGTGACATCTAGCAGAGGGGCTCTATCACATAGCATGCCAGATTGGGGATGCTGCCATAAACCCAGCTCCACTTTGATAGCCTTGAGCCACAAGTGGCCTCCATGGCATGAGGCAGGTAGTGGAGGCCACGCAAGTCAACAGGTAACCCAGCTGGGCTGCAGGGGCTGGGTCTCAGCATCTGGCCACTTAGGGCCACCGGCAGAGGGACAGTATCTGTCTGCAGCAGGCAACAGGGACAAAGGCCAAGAGCTGAGGAGAGCCTTCTAACAACTCCATTCCCATTTTTAGGTGAATAAATTAGGGCTCATGGAGGCTTCCTAACCTATCCACACTCATACAGCAGGTAAGATGCTGTGAGAAGGATTTTTACAGCCATTTTCTTCATTGATTTAGAAGAAATGAGAGATTCAAATCCAATTCTATTTGACAAGCCCTGCTCTTGTGCGTTCTACCCAGCAAACACGGGATTATAAAAATTCCTCTCCCAGCATATCCTAAATAAGCAGTAAGGTCTAATTACAATTATTAAAATAGAACTATGAAATCTTAGAGGTAGTTTGGAAGGTACTTCAGATTCCACTGAATCCAAAAAATTGGGAAAGTACAGACCAAAGACTAATCACTATGAATTTCACCCCCAAATCAGCCAGTTCCAGCCAGTTCACGGCTAATATCCTACAATCGCCTCTCCTCTTTCCTTGCCTATTTTTAAGCTTTAAAAAGAATTTTGTTCTAATTTGTCATAAAAGCTTAGGACAGCTATGTTATACATTTAAATCCTGTGATGGCTGAATTGGGTCCCCCCAAAACTATGTTGAAGTCTTAACCCCAAGAAGCTCAGAATGTGACTGTGCAGACAGTGTCTGTAAAGAGGTGGCTAAGTTAAAATGAGGTCAGGAGAATGGGCCCTCATGCAGGATGACTTGCGTCCTTATAAGAAGAGGAGACACACACAGAGGGAAAGCCCATAGGAAGCCTCCAGAAGAAAGCTGTCTGCGAGCCAAGGAGAGAGGAGCAGAAAGAGCTGACCCTGCTGACTCCAGGGTCTCAGACATCCAGCCTCCAGAAGCACAGGAAAATTCATTTGTGTTGTTTCAACCCCCCAGGGTGTGTTACGGAGCCCTAGCAGACCAACACAAGCCTAAGAACAGTTTATTTCATTTTCATCTACATGTGATAAATTCTTCTCTTACATAAAATAAGCAAGGACCAGTAGAATTGAAACTCATGTTTACCAGGCCAGACAAGTTCCCTGCTCGAAATACAAGCATACCACGGAGAGAGGTGTATTAGTTTTCGGGTGCAGAATAAACTCGTCCATTAAAATTATACTGAAGAAACCATGCACAATGGATGTTCATTAAACTTCATCCCTGAACAGTAAGCAGAAAGGAAGATGAGGCCAGACCGCACTTTTAATTAACTGGGCAAAGTTTCACTGAAGAAACAGGATGTCAGAAGGTGCTGTAGAGCTTTCGGAAATGTTGTGACACAATACAAGGTTGAGATGGGAAGTGTGACGAGGGCTCGGGATAGGACCAAGTCAGTAAAGGACCAGAGACTGAGAACCGAAGAACTCAGAACATTTCCCTGAAAGCAGGGCCTCCTTGGGGAATCAGGGAATATAAAGGATCTGATTTCAAATAATCAACAGATCTCTGAGATGTAGGAGAATTATCAACTAGAAATATCATGCACTACCCTCCTAAAAATAGGATCTATGGTGGCTTAATGACTTCCCCCCAAGGGACACATATATTTAATATGCTAGATTTTAAATAGTATTGCCCCCAGTCTTACTATTCCAATAAATTATGGCCTATTATTCAGTTAGCCTTGAGTGGAATACAACGGAACATTTACAAACAGCTAAGTTAAATTATTAAGCAGTCCCACAAAGGAGGATAAAATCTCCAATTTCAACTAAACTGCTCTAATCAGTTTAGAATTTACAATACAACATATACTTTGACCTAATTGCCAGTTCCTTGCTTCAAGGAACTTACAGAAAGGCTAGCGGAACTGAAACACATAATTAAATAACATTAGATTAAACACATTCCATCTACGCAAATTGAATTAGACACATAATCCAATGTGAAAGAATCATGAAGGAAAAGGAGAGAGAGCTCCCACAGGATGGAAGCCACAGTGAGAGGGCCCAGACTTCTTCCACTATCTCTAAATCCGGCTGTAATAATCCTAAACTCGCAAAGCAATCCAAAATGCAAAATGGAAAAAAGACCCTGCTCATCCCCAGTGTTGAAAGTGACAGAGCACCTGGGCCACAAGTTCCTCAGTTCCCTGATCTGTAAAACAAGGAAAATAAGATCACCTACTGCAAAGATGTGTAATGAAAATAAAATGTTACTACTTATAAAGAGCTACAACACTATGAAGCACGTAATAAAACCTGTCTATATATTTTGTTGAATAAAAAAAATTTGTGTTTTATTCAGGTCCTCAATTTCCTAAGTGTTCAAAAGAAAGATTGCTGAGACCCAGAAACTCCCCAGTGCTTAGGTAGTCCTTTTCGAACAGGATTCATTGGAGAGGAAACAAAATCTCAACAGCCCGTGTTATTATCTCCCCCAAAAAGTGTTTCCAAATTTGGGAGCCTACCATACTCGTTGATTCCACCTAAAAATGTTTTATGATTTGTATCAAAATATAAACACAAGGAAAACAGAGGCTTCCTTTTGTTCATTGTTTACTCCTCATCATCTAGAACATTGCTGGTGCTCAGTAATATTTGTGAAATGAAGGAATGCATGAAGAATGACAAAGAACTTCACATAAATATTAATGTCACACCAATGTACAAATCACCTGATTTTATTTTCCCATGCAAGTGAGTCACTAAAGATAAGGAAGCCACTGATCTCAGGTACAGGTATTTGCTGCAAGTTTCAGGGTTTCAAAATTAAAAGAGGTCATTTCTATAGTAAGAGAAATACCATAAACAAATTTAAAAAACTCCAATCTTTGACAAGATACTTGCTGTATATTAAGAATATTTATTAATCTCTCCAAAATGTGGAAAGAATTGTGTATATGAAAATGAAGAAGTTAGCATAAATGCCCCATTGCAAAAACTGTAGAGCTATTCTCTCCTCATTTTCTGTAAGAAACTAAAATCAGGTCGATGACTAGATCATCTCCTGTTCTCCCCAGTGAGATGCATGGGAAGGACCTTCACATAGCCGTGCTTTGGGGCCTATATGCTCAAGTCAGCAAAAGCTATAATTCTACACATAAAGGGAGCCCAGTGTGGTCTTACAGAATTTCACATTGAGTACTTTGGGTCATTAAAGCATGTTTTAACCATAGGGTTTTTGTTTTGCTTTGTTTTGTTTAAGAAATGTTTTGATTCAGAAACTGATTTAGCTAAGGCTTACAGACTCACATGCATTCATTCAGGACTTTTAAGGGCCACAAGTGACAGATGATGCAAACAGATAGGGTGTACTGTGTTCTTCCACCAGAAGAATCTATCATAGACCACACAAATTCATTCTAAGTCAACAAAATTGATGGAGCAACTCCCACAAGCAACACACAGTCCTGGGGCGGCCCTCCCCTAGGAGGAGATGAAGGCTGAGGAGGCCAGTTTTGCATGATCTGAACCCGAGGAAAGGAAACAATCCTTGGTAGTTTATACCTAATCACCATATTCTCAGAATTCCCAACACTTTTAAAAACACTAAGTGGGGAAGACCTGACATCAGAATTTTTCAGGCCTCCCAACCTGCTGACATTCCAGACCTAATATATTACAGTGTCTCCCAAACATGGCACCTCACTGGGAATTAAAAACCTGGTTTCACCCTGAAGCTCGAACTGGCCTCCATGTGGGCAAATATGATTAATGGAGCAAAACTCTTTCAGAGCATGCCAAGATGCAGAGGCGTGGCATGCGGTGGGACCTCTGGCACCCTTTAATGAAGTGAGCCATCCAATTACATCCTTCTGGCATGACTCTCTTTTGTCACTCTTGTTTTGCTGAGGTCTGTTAGGCCTCAATTTTGAAACGAGTTTCAGTAGAGCAGTCTGAGTTAAGGCAGTAACATCATGTTTGAAACAGACATGTACTGACTTGTAGCTGTATAATTTTAAAGACTGAGGAATTCTTTTTGCCTGGTCAGACAGGCCCTTGACTTGACTGACCTTTCCTAATGAGTCAGAATGACAGCCAGTGTGCCTAAGTAATAGGGGAGAAGGGGAGGCCCAGGCGCAGCCTGAGACAGGAGGGCCTACACCCTTGGTATCTGCTGAGGCCCCTGATGGGAGCACCGTTTCTCCTCTGGTTTGAAAGGACCCAGTTTCCTTAACCCGTCCTCCTCCTCCCCTGTCAGAACATCCTGTACCTTCTGGGATGGGAGAAACTGCAGCCCCAAGCTCCCTTCTTTGGCTCAAGATCCACCATCTTCCCCCAACATCAAGGAGGGGCCTGAAATGAAATACAAGCTGCACACTGGAGGTGCCATGAGCAAAACAATCCAAAAAGGTACAGTTGTCATTTCTAAGCAATATTGATCAGACCTAACATGAATTACTTGAAATGTGGTATCACATCCCCTAATGTTGATGAAGAATCACACCCTAAATGTGTATTTGCCTTGTAAATGTAAATCTTTACATGTAAGTAAATTTTATGGGAACACAAAAGATAAGATTATCCTTTGGAAATGTCTATTCCTTGGGTTAGGTTTTATTGCATGCATGCTAGTCTAATAGAATGTGTATATTACTTTCAGGTAAATGTCTACTTATTGTCACTGTATGTCCAAAAGTTATTTATTTATAGGAAAGCATAATCAAAAATTTGGAGACTACAGATCTATACAATAATGCCTTCCCAATTCTGCTGCCTAATCTAAAACACTACACACAATCCAAGGCTCAACTCTTCATCTTTCTTATCCAGCCTGCCTCTCTCTCACTTGGTCAATGACCCCAAGGCTTACATCACTGCCCAAGCCACGTCTTCGAGTTATCTCCACGTTATCTGCTGGGTGTCCCTTCCCTAGGCCCCCTGCCTCCTGTGTCATCATCACAACTGAACTTGTGTCTTGCCCAGGTTTCTACAATGATCTAGACACTGGTTGCTCAATCCCCTATTCCTCTAAATTTATCCTCCACAATTCTTTCTGTGCAAAACCATTCTATCCTTCATGGAACCCAGTCTGTGAGTTTAGCATGGCATTCCATACCCTTTAGGGCCCCTCTTCTTCCAAACTTCTCTACAGCACCCTTTTCTATCACATACACCCTTCCGGTGAGACTGCAGAAAACACCCATTTGGCTGAGTTTCTCCAAAAAGAACAAAACTGCAACTCACAGGTTGGCCAATGCAGCCCATGGGTCAAACCTAGCCCACTGCCTGGTTTTATAAGTAAATTTCATGGGAACATAGCCACATTCTTTTGTGTACAGACTGTCTCTGGCTGCTTTCATGCTACAGTGACAGAACTGAGTAGCTGTGATAGAGACTGAGTGGCCCTAAAACATTTACTACCCGCCCCTCTCCAGAAAAAGTTTGCCCACCCTTGGGATAACTCACAGCAGATTGATGAGTACAACTTGATGACAGAAGTGGAAAAACAGACGACACCAGAATTAAGTGAATCTGAGTTTTTACTTTCCTTCTATATTTTTGAAAGAATCCTTCCATATAGACTGAACAAAAAAGCAGAAAAGATGTTATCCCTTTCTTCTCTCCCCCAGAAAAATCCTAAACATGTTTCAAGAGACCCTTACAACTTTTTATCCACTCCCTTATTTTCTTGTCAGTTTTTTTGAGGCATAATAAAATTCACCAATTTTCAGCAGATTCGACAAGTTTTGACAAATACGTAATCTCGTAACCAAGCCACGATTGTGATACAAACATTTCTATCACCCCACAAAGTTGTGCTGTTCTGCTGTGTCACCGCCCTCCCCATGGCCTCTGGCAGCCACGAATCTGCTCTCTGATGAGCCATCTGCCTTCTTATCCTGGCTCTACTCCGTGTCCTACCTGTATCACACCGGCCAAACCACTTACTCTCAGTCCTTCGGCTCCTCACGTGTGGATGAAGAGGCTTTGATTAGAACTGACACCCATACACACACACTACTGCTCCCAGCTGATTGCTTAGTCATCGTGCTAGGCTTCTGGTTAAATGTAACTTGAAGAAAGGCTACCACAAGTAAACACAACATCTGAAAACTGGATTAGAGGACCTCTTGGTTCCTACGGGTCTAAAAGTCTGTTCTTTCCATTGTGTCTGAGCTAGTACAAGTTACCTTCACTTTCAAGAGCAGTGTACGAAGAAAGAAAGAACTACCCAGAAACTTAAATCCCCAATATCCTCAGAGCTTAAAACAATTAGCAAATGAACAACTTGATCCTGGGAAAACCCTTCTTCAGGTTTTCTGCCCTGAATACAGCTGTGAGCACATGAAGCTAGTACAGAGGCCACCACTGCCCTCGAACCAGAAGCCATAAGAAATTCAAACACATGGAGAGATCCAGCAACAAGAACCCCAGATACCCAATTAAAAACCAGCAACACTCTTCCACTATTTTATGGAATGGAACAACCGATTTTGTGGAAGAGGGACTCACGACTGGCCATTTTTTAGGGTACCAAGCAGAAAGGACAGTAATGATGAAGACAAAATAAAGGTTGTGCCTTTAACCATTTGGGGAGAGGTGGTCCACACATCACTGAAGTGCTACCAAATTCATAGCAACAAATTCACAGTTTTGATTTCATACAAGAAGCAACAGGGAGAGCAGAGGATGATCAGTATTTTGTTTCTAAAGCAAACTCAACTTTTGTAACCAATGTTTTCTAAGACTGACATCACTCGGAAGACATCAGAAGATGTAACCAAGAAACAACCACTCTCTGGGTTTCACTGCATAAGTAGACCATCTATTACTGAAACCAAACTTGCAAATAGCAAACATAGCCATGAGAGGATAATTTAAGGAAGTAAAAATAGAAGTGTTAGGCAGGAAAGTAGATATGAGTGGGGTGGAAAGAGAATAAGGTCAGTAAAGCCCACTAGAAAGGACTCAGAGTTAACCAGTTAAAACTAGAAAGCCAGAAAAGACTCAAAGTTAATCAGCTAAAGCTCAAAAGGTCAGGAGCAACTTGGCCTTGAATGTCTGAATATTCCCCAGAAAGGAAAAGTATCTGAGCACAGCCCATATCGTCACTGTGTCAATTAGATCATGCCAGTGTAAGATTTACTCTGGCCTGCTAAAAGGCCCACTATAAACAGCATAATAAAGACAGGAAGATTCCATCTTAAAGCTAAAACTGCATTTTACACAACCCAAGAAGATAAGAAGTAAGATTCTTAACATACTCTTTAGCAAACAGACAGTAACTCAGCCCACCTTGGAGACTGGGCAGACAGTCTTAATTGATATGCTCCCAAACGGGATAGGAAGCTGCTATCCTGGGAGGGGACCAGAGCAGTAAATCTCTTATGTTAATTTTGCAGAACTACCTGGAAGACTGATAAGAAGAGACTTAATGTCTCATCAAAGATAAACATCTTGAGACCACTTAACAAGTCCACACCCCTAGCCCTTTATCACATTTCTGAAAAATCCTTAAAAGGGGGAAACCCCAAACTTCCAGAGAGCTCCTCTCTCTGCGGTTGCCCGCACTTTCTGAGTGCATAACTCTAACTTTTTCCCAATCTTTCTGTGCACCTCTCTCCCTGAAGCAGCCCACACTCTGCTTTCTCGGAGTGCACTTTCTCTCTTTAAATAGAACTTAAACCTTTCAAGGACTCTCCTCCCTAAGGTCGCCTGCACATTTATTCTCTTTTAAGTAAGCAACTTTAAACAAAACTTTTACTCTGCTTCACTACTGTGTCTCTGCCCTTCAATTCTTTGTTGTGACAATGACAAGAACTGAGGAAAATACACAACGCCCCCCAGCTCTCTTAACAGAAGGGCTATCTTAGTTCAAGGATTCAAGTCACCCAGAAGACAGCAGAGGGACCCCCCCTCACCTGAGATTTCTGGAATGGTAAGTGATTCATCCCAGCTGACAGTTCCAACCAGCAACTAGAGTATCAAAGTTGTAAACCTCTCAATCTGACCCTCTCCCACCCCCAACAGATTCTGCACAACTTCCCACGCTGTGAGAGGACCCTTCCTGCCGTCCCCCCAGCCTTCCCTGGGAAGTGCCCCAAGCACAGATAGGGAAAAGCACATAGGTTAGTGTCGTCTGAAATCATCCTTTCTAGGAGATAATCATGCTGATCTAAATCACGAATAAAGAACTGACATGCAAATCAGAATCAACCAAAGAACTGATGGTCTAAAGAGATGATCAGAATTCAGAATATAATGACAGCCCTGAACATCCAGCTTTGAGTCGTCACTCCCCCCACACACCCCTGAACCCCCATCCCCCCGACCTCCTTTCCCCAGCCAAAAAGTATGATGAACAAGTGAATGAGAATGCTGAGAACAGGGAAGAAAATGCAAAACAAGTTTTCAGATTCTAAAAACAGAAACAAAGTTGTGGGGATGAACACAAAGCGGGCTGCAAAAGTCTGGTAAAACAATATGTACTTTCCAAGGTTGGTAGTGGTTGCCATTCAGCAGCCAGATCATTGGATCCAATTCTGCAATACTTGGACCAAACTGGGGGAGGGCAGAGGCAGCATGTAAAGCAGGAAAGAATGTATTTCATCCGATAAACTGTGCCCTCCCCTACACATACACACAGCATAGCTTATTTTGACAAAACTATCAGTTAGATTTGGTCTAAAAACCAAACACTGACTATAACTATTGTTACTGGCATGCTTCCCCTGAACTGAGGAAAGAATTAACTGGTTCCATGCACATACAGCAAGTTCAAGTGCATAGCACTGGGAGAATCAGCTCAGCACGTGGACCACACAGTGGCCATGGCAGCAAGCCTGGCAGCTGGGCTTCCCCTTTTCTCATGGCTTGGATGTCAATACCGCTCAGTGGAAAGTTCCACCATGCAGTGGTGACCCCTCAGCACATCAATTACCTCCGTCCCATCTATGCCCATCAGGACTTCCGTGATTAACTGCTGTTTATCTAATCCTCTAACGCTACCATGATCATTTCAAACTGTACAATTGTGGGGTAAATGGAAGTTTGCACCCTGAATTTCCCACCCTATTTTCATATCAACAGGCCACTGGCAGGGCCGCTGCCAGGGCAAAGAGTGGAGAGAAAACAGCCATTCTCTAAGTCCCCTCTGTTCCTGGTACGTAATTGGTCTGGTGCTACCAGTGACCAGGGACCAGCCCATGGAGTTCCTCCAGGAAGGGGCAGGTGGGGGAAGTGAGTGTACACTGAGGCTGGAGGGACCCAAGTGGTAGGCTTGCTCATTGGGGGCTGGAAAGGAAGGACTTGGGAGTGCACCAGGGGCAGCAGAGGGAGACACTGAGATGTGAGCAACAAAACCCTTTAACCCAACCTGCCCTTCCCCTTGCCTTCCTTCAGTTTCATCGGATTCATTAGGAACTTGCCCCGGGTGGGGAATGCCTTCCTCCTAGAACTACAACAATCCAAGCAGCATTTGTCTTTTTTCTTTAATAACAGCTTTATTGAGATATAACACACATATCATATAATTCACCATTTAGAGTATACAATTCAGTGCATCTGTGTATATTCAGAGGCATGCAACCATAACCCACCATCAATTTTAGAACATTTTCAACCCCCCCAAAACTAGCCCTGTATTATGAACAGTCACCCACCATTTTACTCACCCCCTACCCCAACCACTGGGCAACCACGAATCTATTCCTATCTGTGGACTTGCCTGGTTTTTCACATAGTGGCTTCCAGACATTTCCCATAAATAAAATCATACAATAAATGGTCTTTCGTGTTTGGCCTCATTCACATTGTATAATGTTTTCAAGGCTCAATAAAGCATCTCAGCACACAGTTTAAATGTCACTCCCTTGCTCCAAGCCTTGCTGGCTTCCCACAGCACTTGGGACAAAATCCACAGCCAGCAAAAGTCCAGTCTCGTCTGTCTGGCTCCTGCCTGCCTCTCCAACTCCATTTCATGCCACTTCTCCCCCGACCGCTATGCTGGACACGGGCATCATCTACTTCTCCCAGACCTCAAGCTCCTTTCTACCTCAAGGCCTGTCTGCATGATGTCCCTTCCACCTAGAATGTTCTTGCCTCCGCATCCCTCAATCTCCGCTCAGATTCACATCTCAGGAAGCCCCGGCTGATCCTGGTATGTAAAGTAGCCAACAGTCCCATTCTCCCTGTGGATCCTGTTGGCTTCCTTCATAGGACTTAGCAAATCTATGAGTATTTTGTTCATTATCCTGCATTTGCTCTCTCCCTCTCCAAAACATAGGTCCAGGACCATGCCCATTTTGATTATTCACCATTTCACCACACATGCTGCCTGGCACAAAAGAGGCACACAAGTGTTGGTTGGATAAAAGAGAAAAAAATAAGAAAATTTCTGGTTGAGGTTGCAGACCAGTTTAGAGGTGTCATCGACTGAGGTGTTGGGTCCCCCAACGAGTCCGTGCTCTTCTTAGTGAGCCTGTCCAACTCTCCCTCTCCTTTTCCCTCATTAACCCCCTCAACAAAAGCTGTGGGTATTTGCAGGGGGAGAACAGAAAGAAAAGGCCAAGCCGTCACAGCTTACAGGTTGATAGGGAAAGACTCTTTTAGGATCTTCAAGATAAAATTCCCACCAAATTGCCATAAGCAGGCCCTTACAGAAAGTCAGCCTGTTTCCTGAGTGATTACAGTGAAGCTTTCTCCTGGTTGTCCAGAAAACCCAGGTTTTACTACATTCTAGGGGCCAACACAAAATGCCCCATGGCCTATACTGCTTGAGTGATATTAATCTCATAGGTCCTCTCATCTTATAAAATCACTTTTGTATTGGGCAGGGGGAAGAGCAGGTAGGCCCATGGCTCTAATTCTTATGGGCCAGGTGACCACTTCACCTATTCACCAGAAATAGGCCTAGGATTGACCCTATGACGCCACCAACTCTATACTTCTATGATCCTGTCATCTTAGGACAGTGCTTTCTTCTTCCCACCCTCAAATTAACAAGAGGCCTCCACCATCCAACCCTACTAGCACAAAGGTCACAGCCTCAAATCTCAAAGGCAGGTCACTGGCACCATTTGTGGACAGTAACTGACATGGGAGAAAGTAGTACTTTTGAGGCTATTATAAGATCATACATGCCCAGAATTGGAGCAGAATTTCAAGACGATACTCCTTATTTTTTATTGCACTTAACAAAAATCCAGGTCCTGTGCTGGCTTAGCTACGACTGCCTCAGCACGCAGCACAATCACCTCTCTGGAACGGCTTCCCCCTCGCAAAGCAAGGGCACCCCTGGGGAGTGAGAGCAGGCCAGACACTGTCTAAAGAGCTTTCTGAGCTACTCAAAAAAAAAAAAAAAAAAAACTAAATTCTACACATGGAAACATTTACACTGACATATAGTACAAATCATAGATTTTAAATGCACACTAAGGAAAGTCAAAGGCCTGAACGAGCCATAAAGCCTAAGCCACCAGCATCTTCTCAAAAGGGACATCCAGGTACAGGAAGGAATGCAAGTGACAAACCTCAGAGACCTGTATTTGGTCAATAAACAGACGAGTTCCAGTCTTAAGACCTGCAGAACGGATGGTTTCAAACAAATCCTAAAGTCTTTAATGTGAAATACAATATATTTTACCAAACACTATGGATAAGAAGAATTCAAGTTTTCTGTGATATAAAATTAAGAATAAACTAGAATTGGGCAAAATAAACACATAAAATTGCTCATATAATAGCAAACACTGAACTGTCACTACATGGCAGACATCTTTCCAAAATTTAATACATATAAGCCCTTTAATCCTCCTAATGTCTCCATGAATGTGTATGATAAGCATCCCACTTCAGAGACAAGGGCTGAGGCACAGAGAGGGGAGGTGACTTGCCCAAGGCCACACAGAGCCAGAGCTCACACCCAAAGGGGCTGGTGTGGGGGGTCTCTGCTCTTCACCACCGTACACTGCCTCTCCAACCTCTGAGGGAGAAGGTTCACAGACATCCCTTCAACCAATCTAAGGAAAGAACAGTTTTATATAACAGGAAATTATACAAGTCATGTAAGCTGACTTGCATAGTTTTCATTGAAATTTGCTATTTTTGATTGCCTTCAGAAATTTTAATAGCAGAGTAAGCATAATGGTTCTCCCATCTAGATGAGAAAAATAAGAAACTTGATAATATCCTGACAACAACCAGTCTGCAGGAGTTGGTGTCCAAGGTTTCTTAATAACACTCTAAAATACAGGTGAGATGGGCTCTATTTTTTTTCTAAGAATTCTGGAGAGAATTCTTTTCTAACTCTTCACCTTTAGGCTAAAGGTGAGCATGAGAGGGTATGAACACACCAGTAAAACTGACTTGTGTTTAAAGGATTAAATGTCTGTGGATGAGACAGGGACCATGGGCTTAGACAGAGTAGGGTGAGGGCCTCCGGAAAAAAACAAAGCAAGACTGTGGGATTTGCTTTGGCATGCTGGGGGGCCCAGCTTGTTTTTCTGACTTTACCCAGTTGTCGCTTTTCTTCCTCCAGCCCTAAACAAATGATTTGCAACCTGGGCAATGTAGCAAGCAAGCCCAAAACAACATAGTAAAACAGAAAGGATTCCTTCTTGAAAATAAAATAGCATTTTAAAACCCAATTAGTTAAAAAGTAAGTTTCTTAACATACTCTTTAACAGACGGACAATAACTCAGCCCACCTTGGGAGCAAAGCAGGCAGTCTTGGGTGATATGCTCCCAGACCAGGAAGCTGCCATCCTGGGAGGAAATCAGAGCAGTAAATTTCTTGTAAATAACCAGGAATACTAATAAGAAACTTAATGTCTCTTCAAAAATAAACATTTTGGGACCACTTAGCAGGTGTACATCCCTAGCCCTTTGTCTCTCAACCACCTATAAAACCCCTAGACAACGCACCACCACGGGGCTCTCTTGTCCCCTCCTGCCATGAGTTGGGAGCTCTGTCCTCTTGCTTTACCTCTAAATAAAAGCCTCTGCCTTGCTCTCCTACCTTGAGTGTTTGCAAAGTTCATCTTCGACTCCACGAACAAGGACCCCGGCATCATGGACATCACAAAACTCTCTACGTGTATTTCCCAAAGTTACTTTTCAAAAACTTTAATATAGAAAAAAAAGGCCCATTATCTCTTTCTGGGACCAAGTAAAAATATGAAGCATTAGGCAGTGCATTTCAAGTTTCCTATTTGCCACTAGCATCCCAGAAAAAGACAAAGGCAGAGAGTGACAAGGCTACAAAGAAGAGATGCTAAGTAGCTGTCAGCACATGTATATCCTGGGGGCTACAGGGAAAAAAAAAAGAAGAAGAAACCTGCTGTCTGTGGTGGGCTCCCTGAAAGAGCCAGTTCACCGGCTCATGTCTGAACTTGCATCTTTCCACACAAACAAAAACAAAAGAAGCACCTGCCCTGCAGAAAGAAGCTCACACAAACAGCAACCAACTCTGTGGAAAACGCTGGGAAATACTGTAAAACTGGAGAGTTCACGCCACCACAGCCCGGACTCAGGCTCTGCCCTGAGGGAAGGAATGGAGAGCTTTCTGGAAGAAAACGTGTGGGGAGGGAGCGGAGGGCTGAGGACCGGAAGAGGCAGCCAGCTGTTTCTCCTCCACTTGGGTTTTCCACAGAGGGGAAGGAAATGCGGGAGTGCGGCTCTGTGGAAAGGGTTAACCAAGGACAGAGCCAGTAGGATGAGTGACGGGGGAGGGAGAGCCAGGAGGGAGGGGAACACAGTTGGACGGCTACTGTTTCCAGCGAGAGCGCCAAAGGACCTTGATAACCCTTACCAAGACCAGTCCTCAAGTGAAACCACAGTCCCTGAAACCTTTCCCCCTGGAACCTCCTGCCCCGACATCCCCACACACCACTCCCACCCCCACCCCGACTCAGAAACTCACAAGTATAGGCCTATTTCTTTCATTTGCCTGTCTCTTGTTTTGGGGTGGCATGGCACTACCAACAAAACAAAGGCTTTCTGCTTGGGAGTTCTAAGACATGCTCCCCAAAACAGGGAGTTCATTGCACCTGAGCCCTCTGACCTATACAGTTGACTCCTGAACACCACAGAGGATTAGGGGCGCTAAACCCCTACCCCCAAAGTCAAATATCTGAGTATAACTTTTGGCCTCCGAAACTTAACAACTCATAGTTTACAGTTGATCAGAAGAAGCCTTACCAATAACATAAGCAGTCAATTAACATGTTTTGTAAGTTACATGTATTATATGCTGTATATTTAAAATAAAGCTAGAAAAGAGATTTTTTTCAAATTGCTGCAAATCTCCAAAAAACATTTTCCAAAATATTTATTGAAAAAAAATCCACATATAAGTGGACCCACACAGTACAAACCCAGGTTGCTCAAGAGTAGCTGAATTTATGTAGCATCAACTACACACTGCTTTACAGCACTGGTGTGCAGGGCTTACAAATGCCTTCTGAGGTTCTCATGAAATATGGCCAACAAGTGGTCCTGAGGAAGACCAACAACTGGAGACACCATCTTCTTCTTAGGGTCGTAACAACTACTTAATCATCCAAGCAAAAACTGTAGGTTATATGCCTAAGAGGTAACCTCTTTTGCATGAAGCTTACACCTGATAAGAAAATCACATGACTAGAATATTTTTCTATGGAAAATGACATATTTGGAATTTATTCACAATATTTATTCTATACATAATAGTGTGTATTATATACATATATATATATGCACACACACATATATATGTATACACACACCAACACACACATATAAGTACACACATACTGCCAAAAAGCAGAAAATGACAAATGTGTATACAGAAGAGGACTGAACAATGTTTTAAACTCAGGTCTCAGAATTCAATCCTATACGGAACATAGGAAATGTCGAGTGTATGAACTACTCTAGATGGTCATCCTCCCAGAAAAGCCTTTTGCCTGGCTGATTCTCTCTTATCCTTCTGGTCTCAACTCAAATGTCACCCCTCAGAGGGACACTCCTTGGCTACCCAATCTAAAAAAAAAAATCCATCTATGTGTCATAGCACTTCTATTCCACAGCCTTTTTCTTTTCTTTTTAAGGCATCACTATTTGAAATTACCTTCCTCCTTGGGCTCATGGCTTCCTGTCTGTCTCCTCCCCTAAACTGTCTGCCCCTTCAAAGTTAGGGTCTTTGTCTATTTTATCACCAGCATGACTCCAGCTCTAGAACAGGTTCTTGCTGATAGGAGGCACTCAGTAAGTCACTGTCGACTGAATAAAGAATGTGTGGATCCACACACTCCCAAGCAACAGGAAGGCATGATGAAAGAATGAAAATCCAGTGGACATGGGGTCAGACAAGCTGGGCTTAATTTCCCATGGGTCCAGGGACAGTCAGCCTCTAGACCTCAGCTTTCACAGCTTTAAACTGAGATAACAGGAAGTACTGTGTTTCAGAGTACTTTATGAAGTACTTTATTATTGCTGTTAAAGACGTCTTGAGACGTTTATAGCGGCATCAGTGAAAGGGTTCATTAGAAAGGAACCTTAACTGAGTAAGTCAATCTAGCAAGAGTGAACTTTCTCATTTTCAACTCCATTTTGCAACTCTGGTCTTGACAGGCTACCTCTCAAATGTGTGACAATTTGTTTACATATTGTAGTAGAAAGTATAGTATAAACACCAGGGTTCAAGTCCCCACTCTACCATGCAACTTCAAAGTTTCACACAGTCCCGTTATATATGAACACTATATATATGAATTAACCCGCAGACCTCAGAGTACTAGTGTTAAGATAAATACATGATGTTCCACTTTGCACAGCGGGTTAGAACCTCTTTAGAACTTACCCACATCAGTCCATGTTGGGATTCTGGCTCCAAAGGCCACATGGACCCACATGGGCAGCACTGGTAAAAACACAGTCCCAACAACAGGGGGACAATGACACAAGTCCTTTTCCACTAGCAGAAGTAGACACCACCACCACATAGAACATCTAGGACCAGTCACCACTTTTATGCTTCCAGATGTGTTTATTAAGATATAATTCACATACCATAAAATCCACCCTTTTAGAGTGTATAATTCAGTGGTTTTTAGCACACATTTCCATCACCCAAGAAGAATCCAATATCGCTGTTAGTCATTCTCCATTCTCCCTACACCAGCCTCTGCAATCATTATTTACTTTCTATTGCATGGATCGGCCTATTCTGGGCATTTACAATAAATGTAATCATACAGTCTGTGCTTTTTCTGCCTGGCTTATTTCCCTTAGCATAACATTTTCAAGCTGTCTCCATGCTGTAGCAGCATTGGTACTTCATTTTCAGAGCTGATAGCCCATTGCATGGATATCATATTTGCTAATCCATTTAGCAGTTGATAGACATTTGAGCTTTTTTTATGTTTTGACTATGATGAATAATGCTGCTATGAGCATTCATGTTCAGGTTTTCATGTGAACATATGTTTTCAGTTCTCTTGGGTATATACAGGTATCCCTGGCTTTTCGAAAGTTCACTTAATGTCACTTCACTTTTATGAAAGACCTAAATTGGTACCTGTTTTTGCTAACTAAGAAATCTGCAGCAGGCTTTCACTTTTACCAAAGAAAAGGAAAAGTGAAATAGTGTTTGGTGTTGGTGTTTCAGTGATCCATTACAGAGGCAGCGCACACCCTGAGCAGCGAGGGTGGCGCCGCCAAGCTCCTTCTCTGGGAACTGCACTCAGCATCTGATTGAAGTCAAGCCCCCTTGACTTTGAACCGTGTCTGTGAGGATCTGTGCATTTTCTCAACTTGTTTTATGCATGCATTGGCAAGATGTGTCCTAAGGTATCAGAAAAGCCTAACAGAGGTTATTTTGGGGGTCTGGAGACACTCCATATAAATTAATGGTAATCACTTTTTCGCTTGACACCATTTTGGCTTATGAAAGTCTTCAAGGGTACATACACTACTTTCGATTCATGGGAGAAGTCTGTATCTCCTAGTCTAGGAGCAGAATTATTGAGTCATATAGTAACGCTATGTTTAAACTTTTGAAGGACTACCAAATTGTTTCCTAAAGGGACTGTGCCATTTTTCATTCCTACCAGCAGTTTACGAGGGTTCCAATTTCTCCATATTCTCACCAACACTTGTTATTATCCATCTCAGCCATACTTGTGGGTGTGAAGGACTACTGTATGGTGTTATCAGATTTAAACATCCAAATTTTCCAATAGGTCAGTCCTCAGAACCAAATACCAGATAGTGGGAGGAAAGAAATCCAGATTATACCAAGGCCGTATTCCCAAACTTCAATCTTTCAAGAAACACCTTCATGATTTTGCTAAACCTGAGTGCCATTTTACTATTACACATTTCATTTTCACAAAGCAATTCATTTTTGACATCATTTTTTAAAGAGTCTTTAAATCACTGCCACAAAGTAGTACCTCTCCCATAAACAGAAAGTATCATAAATACAATCAAAATGAAAACAAAGTTAACTGGATATAACTGTCTCCCAGGGCCTGCTTTCTCAAGTTAAAATGGAAATTTCAAGTGACAGATGCCGAAGACACGCCAGCTACACAGTCTTCCCTTGACCTAGTCAGACAAGCTGAAGCCATCTAGACTATCACAGTCCCCTCACTTTGGAAGACTGTGCTGTAACATTTCAGGAAATACTTTCCTGAAAGAAAAGGCCAGAAAATTAGTTTCAAAGTGATGAGCACACTGGAGTTTAAAGGATAATGCCCTTAATAGACAATGCCCAAAATAGTTACTTTGGTAGCCCATTACACATGGCCAAGGGGTGTCCCTTCGTCACATTAACAAACTCTATTCAGCAAATGTCCAATATACTGGTCCATATGCCAGCTGCAAGCACCTGGCTCTTCACATTTCAATGAAAACAACTTTCAGAGCAAATATATGTAATACAAAATAAAATAAAGAGCACCTGCCCTTGGGTAGGCAAGCCCAGACAACCCGTAACGCAACAAAGTCCTGGATGAGCTTGACTGACAGCACGGGCCCTGAGTGTAATAAAAAACACAATGGCTGGTTGTGCTTAAACACATCAGCCTTCCTCACCCAGCCTGACACACGTACTGTTTATACACAAGTTAGATAAAAACAGTCAGCGACAGCATATTTGGGCACCTCCAGATTTGAAGACTAATTATCATCTGTCATCATCCAAGCTTAATAAAATACAAAGTAGCATATTACATTAAAAGAAAAAGAGTGAGTTTTAAATGTGAAGCTAGTCCATTGCCTTTTCACTTGGGCATTCCTACTCAGCCCCCAGATCTTAGCTCAAATATCCCTCCCGATGAGAATATTTCCTTGGCCCTCAACCCAAAACCCCCTTATTAGGGTCTTATGACACCTTTGCTTTATAATTTAATATTTGTACGGCTGGTGTCTGTCTCCCAAACACAACAAGCTCCATGAAGACGAGAATCAGGTTGGTTTTGTCCATTATCACACCCTCAACAACTAGGCCATTTCTTGGCACAAGGTAGGTATTCAAGAATTATTTGTCAAATGAGTGAATTCAAAGGATGTAAAAATCTTACTATATAGCACAGGCTCAGATGTGTTTAGAACTACCACCAAGAGTACCTTTCAAAAAGGCAAAAGGGCCCAGGGCAGGGGCTCTTCAACTTCCTAGAGCTTCCTGCTAATAGAAAACAATGCAGACCATTCCATACGCTTCCCTTTTCTTCCACACAACTTCCAAACAACTAAGTTAGATACTTGAGTCTATCACTGAGCATTCATGGGCCTGCTGGTCAGTGGAGAAGGAGTTGGTGACAAGGGAAGGGAAAAGACAAGAAAACTCAAGTTTACTGAGTGCTTACAATGTGTCACACATTCCTTATTAAATCCACAAAACTCCTTTGTTATCACCATGATACAACTGAGGTGTGTGAAATTTAGTAACTTGCTCAAAGTCATACAGCTAATAAATGCTCAAACAGGTACAGCTATCTGGTTCTTTGTGAGGTGAAGTTACATACATGCTGCAGAGACCATACAAGTTGAAGTAGTCTTAAAAGAACAGACAAAACTTGGCTGCAAGAGGCAGGGGAGGGCATTATAATACAACTACCTATAAAAGCGAATGTTTATTGACCATTTTCCATGTGGTAGACACAGGACTAAAGCAGCTGGCACACATTATTTCACTTACTCTCCACATAAACTCCATAAGTAGGCATTACTATTGTCCTAATTTAGTAAAGTAAAACTGTGGCTCAAGGCATCTGACCAGGGTGAGTGTCAAAGATCTGAACCTCAGGCTGTGAGTTCATGTCGGAGCACTTAGCCCGTCCTCCAGCTCCTGCCATGACGCTGGGAGAGAAAGGCATAAATAGGGCTCAGAGGAGGAATGAGGAAGTCACACAGGGCATGCATTTAGTGTCTACTGTATGTCAAGACAAGGCATGGAGTGTGGTACGCAGAGCTGAATGGTATAGCCTCTGCTCTATAGAAGCCAGTGAAGACAGAGCAGGTCTTAAGAGGGTCTGGAGCCAGGCTGCCTGGGTTCAAACATTGATTAGCTATGCAATTTTGATTGCATAGCTAATCAATAGGAAATCACTTGATTTCCTTGTGCTTGTTCTCTTCACTACAAAATGGCAATAATAACAGTACCTACCCCATGGGGCTACTATAAAAAAGTGGACTAACATACAGTCCTCTCATATACCTGGCACACAGTAAGCACAAGGAATGTCAGCTATTATTATGCCCAGAACTAAGGACAAACAAGGTTAGAGGGGAAACGTGTGGCCCAAAAGGACTATTAAAGGAGACAAGAGATGGATGGGGGCTGATTAAAGTCACAGAACCCCTCAGAAAAGCTTCTGAGCAACCCATTTGTGATGTGACATGAGCCCATGCACATGGGGACATGGCATCAAGAGAAGAAGAAATGGACAGGATCAGATGACATACTAGAAATGTCACATGAAAGGCAAAAATTAATCACAGACAACACCAAGGGTTCGAACTAGGTTAACTGCAAGAACTCAAACTTCAACCAAATGGAAAATGGCAACCTGAAAGGGCAAGCAGATCTGAAAAGGGAGAGGAAGGTCAGAAGAAGATGAGGTGATGCGTCCCCTCCTGCTCCTGCGGAGCTGACTGTGAGAGTCAGTAAGTGGGCACAGCCTGTGGGCATCCAGGGGCTCCTGACCGTGGCCCTGAGGGACGGCAGGCCCAAGGAAATTGCCATTTGCTCAGTATATACCAGGTTTATATAGTGCATGGTCAAAGGTAAGGCTCAATTATTCTGATCAGTCTTATTATCTCCCTTCTTTTTATGAGGAAGTTGAAGTTAGAGGAACTAAGAAAATTGCTGAAGATGCACGACTAGAAGTGGTAGAACTGGTCTTGAGCTTTAAGTTCATCCAACTCCAGAACCCACTGCCTTCCCATCGGGAGGCTCTGATGGAGAAGGTGGGAGGAATGAACAAGCTCTCCCGACAAGAGAGAAGATCAGAGTTACAACACACACTTGGCCGTTTTCCACCTCCCCCAATCCTCGGTGTTAGTCTCCTCCTGGGCAGCCCTCCCTCACCATCTCCAATTCAGCAACTGTACTCATTAGTCAAGATCCAATATCAGTCCTTCTGGCTCCACGCAGTTTTCATAAACCACCGTCCTCCCCAAGTGGGAATGATCACCACCCCCCTGTCTCCCGTGGTCCTTGCTGTCCACCCCACCTGCCTGGCATGTACGGACAAGCTTTAACTTAGTAAGTGTGCTGATCTGGCCACCACATGCCACCCCACTGACAGCCAAAGCTGGTTCTGCAGCTGTGCCTTCCCTGGGGCCTCTTCCTTACCCTCTGCTCTGAGTTCTCTGGAAGCCACACCCACAGACAAGGTCAACCTTCTGGGGAGAGGAGGACTCTCCTTCAGCATGGGCAACCCCGGGCTATCCTACCCTGCTGCGCCCCTTGACAAATTCTAAGTACTGTAGTTGTTTCTCCACTGCTTCCCTGTCCAAATTAGAATTTAAACTTCTAGGAAGAAGTTGTTCACAACTCTCCCAGTGTTGTTCACAATGTCTTACATACGGTAGGTGCCCAGGAAATAATCGTTGTTGTCAAAGATGATAAAAAACAACATTTGGTAGAGCAACACCTCTGGTGACCTCACCTCACATACCTCGGAATGCAACGGTAAGCCAAGAAGCTTCTCTACAAACCATTTAAGAGGCTTGGGGATTATATTTTTCACTGTGAAAATCCAGCAGCATTGCCAGTAGAAATAATGAAACTATCATCTTTCTTTCAGAGATGGATGGTTTAACATGAGGAAGACTTGAAAAACATAAAATAAGTCTTCTTTGAAATGTTATAGGATAAGGCCTACACAATAAAGTACACTCACTTGACCTATACAGAACTTCTCAAACAGACTCTCACCCAAAGCAGATTAGATTCCATTTTAGAAGGCAAATAAGTTATTTCCCAGCCACCAAATAGAAAAATGCCATAAACTCAAGAAAGGCATGTGTGGGCATGCTAGAAGCATCCACTACTTAAAAACTAAGAACAGTATCTTTGAAAGCATGGCATTCTGGGGTCATTCTGCAAGATAGCCACAAGTGTCAATATACCATCATGATGGGAATCACAGGCTTCAACAGTTACGCAGAATTCATTCTTTCATAAGTAAGGAATGTTGAATGCACTCTGTTTATGAGCACAAGAAAGTAAATCATTTGCTTTAGGAAGATCTTCATCCAAAATTGAAGGGAAAAATAAAAAATATCCAAGTCTTAAATGAGGGAGTTCAGTTAGCAGGAAGATTTATTTATGTATTTGGAACAGTTTTCCTTCATCAAATCCAGTAAACAAATTCTCCCAGAAGATGGGCAAAATGTCCACTTTATTTTTCTTCAACTCTGTTAACAACCTAACTTCAACACATACATGGCTATGAGGTCAGCTGTTTGAAGCCTAGTGAAACCTATTTCTACATAAAGAACCCACTTTCTATCAAAGCATGAATTTCAAAGACAGATAATTCATTAATATTTCCCAAATCTCTCCTTGAACTACCAGTAAATGAAGAAAATGGTCATAACATTATGACATCGTAAGTTCTATCAGAATACCTGGGCAGCTACGGGCTTTGTAGAGCGGAAAAAAATTCTCAGATCTTCTCTGTTATTTTTAGAATAGTTCCAAACATCTCTAGTAGAACAAGAGTGATGCTAGTTATTGACAATTAACAAACCAGGTCAGCAAAGCGTGGACCCATCCCCAGGGTAGCCCAAAGAGCAGGATCGCCTCACGTGCTCCTTCTCTTGCCCTCCATGTGCTCCAGGGGGCGCCCTCCCCGAGGACTCGTCACAGATCTTGTCACTCCCACTGCTCTTCCTAATAACCAGATACCTCATGAGAACCCCACGCTCTGATGTAGCCCCCTCAGTGGAGCCCCAACATTCAGAAGAAGGAGTTTAAAGTCCCTCCCATCATGAAGCCAGATGCTGCTCGAAGCGCTGGAGATGTGCCCTGGAAGAAAGACCCTGCTCCCTCAGGACCCAGGCAACCATCACACCAACCTCCAGCAGGTGAGGTGCCGAGGGCCGGGAAGAAAGCTAAAGCAGGGAAGTTAGTGGAGGATACCAATCACAGGTGTGTCAACTGAAGGAAACAACATCCTGAAGGAAACAGCACGACCCCATGACATGCAGAAGCCTCCCAAAGCCGGCCTTGGGCTTGCCGGCCACGCCTCCCCTGCCTTCCTCCCTCCTGCCTCCTACAGCTCCAGCCTTGAGTTAGGATTTGTTCTCCTAACACCTGCTGCTTCACTTTCCTGACTTTCCATTTGCTCTTCTGCCTACACGGCCTCCCACACTCCTCTCTGGTCTGGGTCTCCAGAATTCACCTGAAGCCTCTCCTCCTTGCTGGGGCCTTCTCTGGACCCCAGCCACACACCACACCCCAGCCCAGCAGGGTCCCTCGGCCCTACTTCCTGCCACCCGGGCCACATATTTGTATTCATGTCTCTGATCCCTTAGTAAAAGAAAGCTACTTAGAAGACCAGAGTGTGACACTCATCCCTGTGTCCCCAGCACCTGGTCCTTCAAGACAGCTGCACCTTTAGAGGCTTGTCAACGAATGAATGAAATGTATATTCTCTTTTTATAATGCCATCTTTGAAAAGATCTGCCCAAGAAGAAAGCATAAGCCCATGAAGGCCCTTTTATTTAAAAAGCTTTTTGTAAAACTGACTCTTTTTTTTCCTGAAAGCTGCACATTTTAGAAGTCTTTCTGGGTTTTTCCCCCATAAAATTATTTTGACACCTCGCCATGTATCATGGCACTTGAAGCAGCTATAACTCTGCAGTTGGAAAAACATTATGCTGTGGGGGAAGAAACCCTATCTGCCAAGACACTAAAAGGATAGCTAAAGATACAATGAGAATGTAGTGTTGGATGCAATGAAAGCAGCTTACACTCTTTTATAGCCTGGGATCATTTTCACAAAACTTTTTTTTTAAAGGGGGTTGGAACACACACTCTTTGTCTCCTCTTTTTCTGCAGCTAAACCCTGGACCTCAACCAGTTCAGCCAACACCTTCCCCATCCTCATGGCACCCAAGCAGAAGGGCAGCTGAAGAAGAAGGAAAAAAGGCAGAGACCAGGACACAAGACAAACGGCTCTCAAGAAAGGAGACGAATTCAGAGTAAGGAATTCTTCCTTCAGTGAGGAATCCTCTACCATTATTTCAGTTGCCATTTTGTTTTCAATGTTGAGCAAATCGAGCTTTTAGAAAGAGAACGAATCCTAACTCAAGGCTGGAGCTGTAGGAGGCAGTAGGGAGGAAGGCAGGGGAGGCTTGGCCGGCAAGCCCAAGGCCTCCCGTTTCATTATAAGCATGCAGGATTCAGGGCCAGGCGTTAGCTGCAGAAATGTTAGCTGGATCTCAGAAGGACCAGCCTGGGCCACCAGCTGTCCTGGCCCAAGCCTGAACTGAAGTTCTGAAACCGAAGACCCTTTAAAAATAACAAAGGAAAATTTCAGCTGCTCCATCAGAACTCAAGCACAAAAGAGAGAGGGGGAAAAATCGTTTCCATATTTCACATAAACAACCTCTTACTGTGGCAAGGAGGAATGTGTGAGTCAAACAAGGGCTGACAATAATTACGGTGCAAACGGAGCCCCTGCTCAAAATTAACAGGAGAATGTGCAACATGAAACACAGCCATGGACTGCCCCACTGTGAAATGTTTGCACTTATGTACTGCAAAATGGCTTTTTTTTTTAATACCATGTTCTTTTCCATGTGATTCTAGCTTTTTTTTCTTCAAGAGGAAGCACCTGGAAGAGACTATCCTGCATGGAACTTGTGCCAAAGTCCTGCGAACTTTGGTACTTGCGGCTTCCAGTAACTGTAGATTGTCAGCTCCCCCAGCCCCAGACTCCTTCACACTGTGCTTAAGATTCGTTGTGCCCTTGAACAGACCCCAGGTTTACTACACTGCAGTGGTCACGGTAGGAAGGAGGAGAGACACATAAATCCCAGAATGACTGCAACACCAGAAGGGTCATTTCTGGAGTACACTTTCTCTGTGCTGTCAGCAACAGAAAGCTACCCCTAGTGAACAGGGGTGAGAACCAAGCTCCAGAATATTTGGGGCCTGAGGAATCCCAAGTACCATTTCCTGAGCCTCTCTGCATTCTATAACATGAGCTAGGCCCTCACCGCAGGGTCTCATTCAACCTCATAATAACCATATGATGTATTATTAGCCCCATTTTGCAGATGGGGAAGCAGGCTCTGAAGAGCTAAATGCTCAAGGCCACACCACCAGTAAGCACAGGGGTGAGAATTCCACTCAGGTTTTCTATTCTGCTCCAGGCTGGGCTGGCTCTGCCTTCTCCCTACCGCTGGTGACAGCAGGTGAAGCTCCTGCCCTACAAGGTGACTTTCCCCGGCAAGAAAAGTCTCCAAGCATGGGAGGGTCTCATGAGCGGAATGAATGCAGGGAAACAGAGTTGTCTCCCTGACTTGTTTTCTGTGACCAGCTCGGCTGATGTTTAATAATGAACACGTGCAGGATGTATACCTAGTATCTGAAGAACCTACAGTAACCACTGTGTGCGCATGTCCCCGTTGTCCACCATCAGAGGTGACCCTACAGAACTACAAATAGCAATTTCACATCCAACAAAAGACACACCATGTTCTCAACCTGTTTATGTCCCACAAACCCCACTTTCCTTGAAAGCCAGATTAAAATAGTTAACTAGGTCTGTAGCCTCATATCTAGAGATTACTATTTCTTTATAAAGCCATGACAGGGCCCCACAACTTCAGAAATCTGGAGGTCCTTCTACTGCTTATTTGATAATGTAAGTCAGTTCCTATAAGAAGTGACTGACCATGTCCATCTCTCCTCTAGAATCTCTCATTAAGGCAGCAACTGGCAATGTGAAATACCCTTGACCCTTGAACAACTCAGAGGCTGGGGTGACAAGCTTCTGTGCAGTCAAAAATCTGTGTATAACTCTTGACCCCCACAATATTTGACTACTAATAGCCTACTGTTCACCAGAAACCCTACTAATAACATCAACTGTCAACACATGTTTATATGTTATATATATTATATGCTGTATTCTTTAAAAAAATGTAAGCTAGACAAAAGAAAATGATTTTTCAAATTGTCGCAAATCTCCAAAAAAAAATTCTAACACATTTATTGAAAAAAAAAAAAAACCTTGTATAAACTGGGCCTGTGCAGTTCAAAGCCAATTTACTCAAGGATCAACTATGTAAGAGACCTAAGGCCTTCAAGAGTAGAGAAGATTGGGAAAATCAGCACATATTTCCATGTGCCCTTCATATTTGTATCACCTTTTCAGATTTGATGACTTTATGCATGCCTGTGTTTTGTTATTTTTTCAAAAAGAAACCTATCAGGTTCTGGTTACTTTCTGAACACTGAAGAAAAAGAATGACAGCAAGGTGGCGGGCAAGTTGTCAGCCAATAAGGCATCTTCCTACATTGTCTAAACAACATGAACTGAGATCATATGACAGCATTCCAACAGCAATTCCTACTCCTGGGACACCTGTCATGACACTTCAGGGAGAAGCCACAAATACCCGTGGTCTCTTGGGGTTTGGCAAGCTCAGGGGCACAATACGGTTTTAGCAAGTTGTCATCAAACGCTTCCCATGATGTCAGCAGCCCATGAATGTATCCAAACAATGACCATCCCCATTTCCCCCCCCAAAGGTTCCCCAGCTCTGGTTCCCACTTCTCAGTGTTGAAATCCAAATGAGTCACCTTGCCCTTTGGGTCAAAAATTGATCAACCTCTCTAAAACAAGCTTTGAAAAATCATGGAGCATACTTTGGAGAAAGCTACAAGTCCCACACTCTCCCTATATTCTCAGAGACCTCAAAAACTGTGTATCAGGCCACCTCTCACTTCAGTACTGTCCTGGCATAAAAGAGACTAAATGTTGGCCTGAAGCAGGTTGATGCCAAGGTAATAAACTCACAACAAGAAATCAGTTCTCGTTTGTCAGGCTGACCCAAGATATTTTGCCAGATGCCGGTCAGTCTGCCATAAAACATCCTGAATCCACTGTTCAGCACCGAAGTGGGTGGGCCATGACACCCTCCTGTCCTAAGAGGCACCAGATTTTCATATAGCCATTCCTAAATTACTGATGAATTTAATTAAATTTGATTATATAAAAATTACTTCTAAAACACTTACCTAAATGTGGTGATGTGGAAAGATCTTTAAAGCAGTACTGAATATAAAAAGAAACCATGGATCGGATTCAAACTGATCTGTGTGCATCTATTTATACAAAAGAAAATAATTATCCATGAATGTGTGTAAACACTTATGCTAATGTCTAGGAAGGCTCGAGCTGCTCACATCCAATTCTGTAAAAAAAGCAAGGCTTAGTAAAGAGGAGACTAATTTTCTTATTATCTAGCTTACGTTATTTAAATTTTTTTACAAGAAAGTGTTTCTGTGTTATTGGACAAACAAAATGAAGTCTGCAGGCAACAGGACAATGGGAGGAGGGGTAAATATATGAAAACAAATGACATTCCATAGTTCCCAAATGTTTCATCAGAGAGGACTTTCCAGTGATAGCTTTGTGATTACCACGTTGCTCCGTGAGGCTGCATTTCTGCCTGCCACGTTAGCAGCAGCTGTTTCCTATGGTTCCTTATCTGTTTCCTCCAAGGCCATGAAAACTGCACGGCAGTTCTGTCTGGTTCCAGAAGCTCAACATGTAAACCTGTATCCACACTTTCACCCCAGTGGCACCTTGGAGGAAGGGTACAGAACCTGCTGCCTTTATATTTCTAGCTAAGGCAAAGCATTATTCCTGAAACTTCCTTCCTGATCACGCCTAAACCATCTTGCCTCAAGGCTTCTAACAGCCACACTGATCACAACCTCTACATAGTCACACCAGCCATGATATTCAAAGACTATGTCATGTTCTTTAGCCTAAAGCAAAACAGAGGGTCACTGATAAACCGTTAACACCTCTTTCCATTCCCAAATAGGGTGGAGAAGGTGAACCATGTGAGTTCAACCTATTCATTTCTGCAGCTTGCCACAATCCCACGACCAGCTTCACCCTCTGAACTGCTTGCTAGTGGACTGTTTTTAGTTTTCTAGATCTCTTCCCCTAGGTGGCCCCATCCTAAATCACCATCTGGCATGCAAGCTCCCCTTTATCCTTTAAAACCACCCTCGAACAACTGTCTCCTAAACTACACACACGCATACACACACACACTGCGTTCTGTGCTCCTCCAACCGGCTCCTAGACCTGTAAACACTCCCATTACTGAATGTCCCAGGCCATAGTGTAATAATGAGTGTTGACATCTCCCTTGTTGGACCGAAAGCTCCTGATCACTGAATCCCCACTGAGTCTCCACGTCCCACATGGTGAATACTGGCTAACGGCTGTGGGCCACAGTACAGGCTGCAACCTCCCCTCTACTGCTGCTGGCTGGGACCTACAAGGCCATCCTTTTATAGGATTGGGGGATGGCATGCAAGCAGGTCAAGTTTGGGAAAAGAGTATCATCAGAAACATTCTGGACTGGGAGTCTAGAGAATTCCATTCTAGTCTAGGTTCTGCCACTACATCTTAGCCAGGTAACTCTCTGGGCCACAGTTTCTTTAACTATAAAGTGAAACAATTTATTCACTCAAAAGAACATGCACTTGGACTGCATGACCTAAGGTTATCACCAACCCTCAAAATTATAGGTAGTGATGGGAAAAAACATGGGAATCATCGTGCTTGAACCACAATCCTAGGGAAAAACGCCCTCCTCTTATATTCCTAGTAAGTCAAGAAAGAGCCCAATTTCCCTAATTACGCAGGCGTCTTTCAGTTCTCATACCTAAATAGGATCAGCATGCAGCGCTGGGTAACACCTAATACCTCTCTACTCTAACCATCCTCCTGTCACCTGATCTCAAATCTAATGTGACTTTCTCCATTATCTTCCCTCAGGTAACAATCAATCAAAATTTGAAAATAAAAATTAATTGCTATTATCTTAGTTGAGGCAAGGCGTCTGTTGCAAATTTAAGCAGCAAACGAATACCGATAGCCAACCCTGAATCCTGAAGGCTTGTCAACAGGCCGTAAGCTAGCCACACAGGCCTCGTGGCTGCTCCTGGCCAGATTCAGGTCTTTTGGAGAGGGGATTTTTAGCTTGACTCATTACCCCTGGTTTCTTAGACAGCAAAATTGCCAGTTCCACTGAAGACAGTACTGCCAATTCGCATGGATTTTTAACTCTCTCGTTGGGATTTTCTGTGGATTTTTTTCAACTTTGCAATTCAGTGTACAGTTTGAAAACTGATAGCATCTAGAATATGATGTGAGAAGAAGAAGGGAGAAGAAAAAAGAACCTTTAAAATACGCTGTGAACTAATGCACTGGGAATGAACTCCACGACCCTACACAGGGTTCTAAAGCTGTAATGAGGCAGGCGAGGAAATTACAGATAGCTTACAATGTATTTTTAAGAATAATACATAAATATAAAATAACTGGGCATATACAATACGTTGAAAATTCATCTGGAAGAAATTACATGCCCATTTCTCCAAGAAGGCAAAGAGCCTCCTTTGTCTAATACAGATTTGTCCAGTTTTAGGCAACTTTTTACATGAATCAGTGCTGAAATCCTGTTCCAGATGCAGGTAGCCACGGACTAAAATACAGAGGCACTTTTTCCTTAGGCTCAAGGATGCCTTATACAAAGTCTACTCCATCGACTAATAAGCAAATCAGGTAAACTCTTAAGCTTTTCATTTACATTGTCTCCCAAAAAAAGATCAGATATGGGTCTCGTTCATCAGCCCAGACCTCCTGACAGCCTGATTCCCATCACTAGGGAGCCCACCTACACAGGTGCCTCTGGACCCTGTGGAGATCACACTTTGCACATGTAACCTCAAAGTCCTTCAAGAAGTCTTCGATTATCTGTGCTTTTGAAATTGAGGGAAGTCATTCCAGTGACTATATAACAGAAGTAATCACCATGCCGATAGCTATTCCCACAGTGCTTACGGGAGCAGATCTTACGAAATAAATTCTTGGCTCCCCAGAAGAAACCAGGCTGGTTTCCCTAATTGGGCTTGGGGAGACAGAGCTCCCTCCTTGCGGGCATTTGGGCCAGATGATGACAGAAAACTATTACTCAGTGGAATACCTACTATACCGTGGACACACCCTGCGATTACTGGCACACCCACCATTTATCAAAAACCATAGTAAAGGAAATGTAATCATTTGTGCACATGAATTGTGATAAAACAAGAAATACAAAACTTGAAGGGCCTGCCTTTAGACAGCCTTCCCTATGACTTTTAATGACTATACAGATCACTATTAGCAGCTGTCAAGTCTCAGAATACCATGCGAGTGGAATAACTGGGGAGAGAGATTTAAGAAATAACCCACATCTTGACGTTTAGGAGGTATAATTGGTATCTCCTCTTTTCATTGTTGTCTTTATCAACACATTCCCCAAGGGATATGTGATCCAATCTTCTCACTGAGTTGTACTTTACCAATTGTAAAAGACAGGGTATCTTTAATTTGAAACTATTCTGGTGGAAATGTGAAAATTTTTCCCCAGGATATCCCTGTCCTCTATACAACAGCAGCTAGTGTTTTATTAAGCACTTACTCTATGTCATGCGATTTTACCATCTACTGTGGTAAATGGTTATCTGTATTTCTCACCTAACCCTCAACATAAACCGTGAAACTTCAGCAATAACATGACCCCAAATTTAAAAATAAGCTAGTTGACTAAATAATGTATGTAACCTGGCCAACATCACACATCTGATAAGGGATAGCGAAGGGTCCAAACTTAAGCAGCCAGTGGTCTAAACCACTAGGTAATACTCTAGCAGTTGCAAATATTTGAGAATGAGGAATGGCCCCCACACAAACACACACATTTATACAACCACGATGGACAGGGAGAGGAAAAAAGAGACCATGAATGAATGCATGAGTCCATTTTCTCTCCAGGCAAAGTCCTTAAGAATGAAACTATTCCTCTATTCCAGGCAATTAACTCTACCATGTGCTCCTACTTTGCCCAAAGCAGACTCGTTCCATTGAAAGCCAGGATTGTTACAAGCTAATTTCAACTTTGTTGGAGAGACTTCCAGGTTGTACTTTCTTTCCTATCAAGTGTTTAGGGCCCTGTAATAAAGGCCCTAAACAGGCATGTTTTTGAGTAAAACAAATGTGGTCCCAGACCATCTCAAATGCAATTATTACTCTGATCATTTAGCTTTGGGATGCAATTACCTTTTTTTTTAAAGAGAAAAAGAATGTCAACATTCTTTTATGGAATAAAACTCTATTCCTTACATATGTGTTGCCGCACGATGTCACTTTCTTTAAATTGTGGATCTGTAAAAAGCAAACAAATGCTTTGGTTCATCTACTGCAGTTACCTTCGATCAAATAAATTGTTACTAATATTTATCATTTTAAAAAAAGCAAATAACAGCATCCATTCCTGATTAAAACTCTCAACAAAATGGGTATAGACGGCAAGTACCTCAACATCATAAAGGCTATATATGACAAACCCACAGCTAACATCATACTTAACGGCAAGACGCTGAAAGCTTTTCATCTAAGATCGGGAACAAGACAGGGATGCCACTCTCTCCACTGTTATTCAACATAGTACTGGAGGTCCTAGCCACAGCAATCAGACAAAACAAAGACATACAAGGCATCCATATTGGTAAAGAAGAAGTCAAATTGTCATTATTTGCAGATGACATGATACTGTACATAAAAAACCCTAAAGATTCCATTCCAAAACTACTAGAACTAATATCTGAATTCAGCAAAGTTGCAGGATACAAAATTAACACACAGAAATCTGTTGCTTTCCTATACACTGATGAACTAACAGAAAGAGAAATCAGAAAAACAATTCCATTCACAATTGCATCAAAAAGAATAAAATACCTAGGAATAAACCTAACGAAGGAAGTGAAAGACCTGTACTCTGAAAACCACAAGACACTCCTAAGAGAAATTAAAGAGGACACTAACAAGTGGAAATGCATCCCATGCTCTTGGCTAGGAAGAATAAATATTGTCAAAATGGCTATATTACCTAAAGCAATCTACAGATTCAATGCAATCCCTATCAAACTACCAACAGCTTTCTTCAATGAACTGGAACAAATAATTCTAAAATTCATATGGAACCACAAAAGACCCCAAATAGCCAAAGCAATCCTGAAAAGGAGGACTAAAACAGGGGGAATTATG
The DNA here is from genome assembly GCA_032199065.1 of Smutsia gigantea. Classification (NCBI taxonomy): domain Eukaryota; kingdom Metazoa; phylum Chordata; class Mammalia; order Pholidota; family Manidae; genus Smutsia; species Smutsia gigantea. The sequence continues at coordinate 21 of JAVSCE010008051.1, read as the reverse complement.
CTCCCTGACTTAAGCTCTACT
>JAVSCE010008050.1:0-28150 GCA_032199065.1 Smutsia gigantea | reverse complement strand
AGACTATATAACTCACTTGTCACTCATACACACTTGTCTATAAATACATATATACACACACACATATACATATCAACACCAACTTTTTTTTCAAAATTCAAGTCAACAATTTAGTGGCAGAGAGACGCTGTAAAAACGTATTATTTTTAGATGCCACACAGTCATGTGAACCATTAATTCTATCATACAAACTGAAGATACAGCCATCTTGAATTCTACTTGGATTAAAGTAGGTCATTTTGTTACCACTGCAAAGTTTAAAATGACAATTTTATACACAAAGGTGGTCCTTCATCAACTCTGAGAACAACTCTGAGAACATTAACAGTTGATATAAAAATCATTAGGAAAACTGGTAATCATTATGCCCCTTCTTTATCTTTTCTGTTAAACCTGCTATACTTCTCAATCAGCTAAAAAAATATTTTCCACACCTTCAGCTATTCCCTGAAGAATATAATACCTTCTTTATTGAGGATTTTGGAACACAAGTAGAACCACTTTTTCCTTCCCTCTAACCCTCATTCATCTCCTGAAAAACAGTTTTTAATATTTACATGCTCCATTATTAATAAGAATAGATCAATTCATGAATTCTAAAAAGAACTTGACTTTCCTATGTCATGCTTTCCTTTAAAAGATGAAGAAAAAAAATAAAACAAACAATATAGCTAGGCTAAGAAAATAAGTACATTCGGAACCAGAGAGAAACAATGACTAGGGATCAAGCCCATTATGAATTTCAACTGTTTCTCAGATAGAAATTTCTACAGATTGACGTGTGGCGCATTGCATTTCCCTAACAGAATTTACTTTTCGGATAACTGACTTTCTTTTCTTTCCTTTTCTGTGGTGATGGAACCTTACCTCCGTCAGCTGCTCAAGACACCCAACAGGGCTTTCTCAGGTATTTTTACTTCCTGCTTTGGCATGAAGATCTCACAAGAAAACTTGTTACCCTGTGGCCAAAAAAGCAGGTGTTCACAGACTTGGTTTAAATACATAATACTGGCGATCCAAATTGAGAATAAAGAACTAGATGCAAGTGTATTTCTCCCAGGTCTGCTACGCCCTCTTCCTTCCCCAGACAGTTTCACTCCAATCTCTAAAACATATTCTCAGGGGTATCGAGCAAGTAAGAGAGAATATGTGATGGATGCCATGCAATTGGGATAGTCAATAAAGATGCAAAGATGTGAGTTCAAGACCTTCAAAGCACTTTGAAGAAGCAGGCAACTGATTTATCAACTGAATGCAAACTCGGGAGGAGAAGGAACGGTAACGACAGAAAAATACACACAGACACACACACTGAACACCCACCCACCCACGAGCTATGTCCTGAAAATACAACGGGAATGCAGTGGGACAGATGAGATTTATAACTTAAGGCTGGATAAAATATGCACACACACAAACAGAACCCCAGTCTGTCATTTTTAGAAAATGGAAATTAAAACTATCCCCCCAGCCCCCTCCCCACAACAAAGAAAAGCCCACAATTTAAAACTTCATACATGCAATTCCTTTTGTTATTGCAAATAAAAATAATGCCATTGAAGTAAAATAAAACCAAAACCATAGAACAAATGATGAAAAAAATCTTCAGAATCCAGAAAAAAATGAACTGAAGGTGGTTTGTGGGTACTTGCTTTTTTTTTCTTTTTTTCTTTTTCCTTTTTTTTTTTACAAGAGTTTTATCAGACAGGCAGTCTTAGATTTATATACAAAAGTAAAACTGAAAATATAGTTTTGTTCTCTGTACATTTCTTTTAATTTTTTCCCTAAAAAAAGGAAAAAAACCACGCTTGTGTACTTTTCTAAACAGAATAAGGTAAAACATAGCACAAAGTTCTTTTCTTTCTGCCAAAGTTCATTAACCTGGCGTGGGCATGGGGGCGGCCGGGCGAGGCCGTCAGTCCAGTGAGATGATGTCCGGGATGACGCCGAAGATAGACGCCGCGTCCGCGCCAGCCCTGCTCGCCACGGTGTGCGCGTGGCCCTCCCGCAGGCTGTTGGAGGACACGAGGCTGCTGTTACTGCCGCTGCTGCTCCCGTTGGTGGTCGGCAGAGAAGCACTGCCTCCTGCGCTTAACTGATCAAGAAACATTTGCGAGGAGGTATACGGAAAGAACCGAGACGAGTGTAAGAGGTCTTGATCGTCTGAAACGGCGGCTGCGGCGGCGGCAAGGAGGGAGGTGTTATAATGCTAGTGGAGGGCCACAAAAGAGAAACATTGTTAATTACACTTATAAATTAGTGAATTTTCTTCTCAGCAGAACAAAGTCCTAATCTGAATATATTCCGAGTAGCTGGTGTTTCTGAAATATTCAAAAAAATGCTCTGCAGATCAAATGTTAATGATCTCATTATTGATCTCGAGAGACATTTCTGTATCTCAAACTGGGGGGAAAAACCGAAAACAAAAATTTTCATTGTTTTTTTGTTTTGATTTGTATTGAAAACAATTCTCAAAAGAGTATACTCAGAAGCAGCCAAGAGAGGGCAGTCAACCCCCTTTCCTCTTTTATGGAACAGTTTGGCCATGAAAATCATCACTTAATATATAATGCACTGCCCTGTTTCTTTACAAACAGTACTGGAAACCATGAAGTAGATACTGTTCTTAACTATATACTCAGGCACACCTGAGACAAAGGGGTTTTTATTTAAATTCTTAAAACCTTAACAATAATGGATATGACTACTCTGAATTTTCTAAGGAAACGCCTCTCTTGGCTATAGATTTAATTATTTTAATGTACAGTTAAAACAACAGGAACTTTTTTCATATAACATACCTGATTGTCTCCTGATAAGAAAGGAAAGAAATCTAATCCTGTGGGAGAAAAAATTATTTTAGTTTTGGGGAAAAAAACAAAGAAAAAACCCTCCCAAATGCCCTACTACTTTGAAAATAAATACAAATGTCAAATGCTAATTGTAAATTCATCTAGAATTTTATTTGAACATGAAGAGTTGAGCTGAATGTTTTATGTCCCTCCCATCTCTAGGTCACTACAACTGAAGGCCAAGTTCTAGCAGTCATTTGCCCTCCCTGTGACCCCTGTTGTGGAGCTTCGCCTCACTGGCCTGACAGATCTAACGTGGGCCCCTTAAAATGATGCAGCACTTTTCACCAGATGCTTTCATAGACCCATCTCAAACACCCTTTCCATCTACCCTAATTTACTCCTCACAAGCACTCCATGAGGTATTTCATTATTTTTGGGCTCATTTTGTGGATGAGAAGTGGAAGTTAAAAGAAGTTAAGCAAGTTGTACCCCAGATTTTCTTTCTCAAATTTGCTCACTTGGCACTATTTATACCAGATAAAGACTCTAGTGGCATGAGGGGGCAGGAGGTCTGAGGGCTAATTGGGGGCGGTGGCTGTTACAGAAAGCCCCGATCTCTGGCTGCCAGGGGCCCCTTCCGATTCACATTCCTGTCCATACTCCCCCATGCGCAGTGTGGCGAAGAGCAAGTGAACCAACATGAACAAAGTGCCTCACTAGGATATCTGAACTTGGGGAAAAGTATGACAAGCAGATGTAGACACCAGTATGACAATACAAATACTTTGGGGATCTACCCACTGTCTACACTAGAATAGATTATCACATGAGGACCTGCAAAATGCACAGAATCATGGTTCTTGAGAGTGAGATTCGGCAGTGAGCTAAGTGGAAAACGGCTGCACTGTCCAATAAAGTAGCCACTAAACACGTGACATGGCTATTTAAATTAACTAAGAGAAAGTAAAATGAAAAATTCAGCTCCTCAGTCACACAAGCCACATTTCAAATGCTCACCAACTATATGTGGCTAGTGGTTACTGTATTGGTCAGTATAGATTACAACATTTCCCTCACTGCAGAAACTTCTATTGGACAGAGCTGAAATAGGGTTTTCATAACAATCACTATGAATTCACTCAGTTATCTCAGCTCGCAAGAATCCTTGCCAGTGGCCCTGGAAATTTTTTTGTGGGGAAGAGGGAGAGAGAGAACTTTCCATTTAATGTTTTTGTATTAAATTTTCCACAATGAGCATATATGCCTTTTTGTTATAAGAAAAATGTTTTTAGACTGTATGGCTAATATATCAATTACTAAATTACAAAGATATATGAGAACTAATAATTCCTTTTTAATGCAAATGATTGTTATGAACTCAAAAAACATTGTACAAATGAGTATACCGACATTTTAAACTACTTTTAAAAGGAAGAATCAAGTTCACTGAAACAAAAATGAAAACTTTCCCATGTTTCAATTCAGCATGACCTAAAAGATAATGCAAGAGTTCTAACACCTGTTGCATTATAATTGGATTTAGGGAACAAAAAAGTAATTTTCATTAAGTATCAAAATTCAAAGCAATATACTGGAAGTCATCCAAAGGCAACGTGCAGACTACTATGAAGATCACAAAACCTAAAGGTCATTCCACTAGTTTTTTCACTGGTAGTAAAACATTGACTACGGATGAAGGTATGAATAAGGAACTGGCTCTGTATTTATGACCATGGCATGTATTTCCCCCAGTTCCCTAGGTTCATGTCCCTGTATTCCCAATTTTTCAGTTCTTTAATTCTTTTTCAGACTTACCCAGCAGACTATGTAGATGAAAGGCAGTCATAATGCTATGTGGCAGTACAGGAGAACTACTGACTCACCTTGTAAGTCATAAGGCATGGGTGTCATGTGGAACGGATGTCTGTAGTCTTGGATGAGGGATGTGTTGACGTAGCTTGTGTCTACAGCAGGGAGGCTTGGGGTGCGGGACACTGGAGATGCTTGATGTGGAAGACTTAATATGCTGGAGGAAGGAAACGTTTGTATAATTTTTATAAGTCAGGTAAGTTTAATAAACAAAAAGGTTACATTCACAGTGAGTCCTAGCTCTTGTGCTGGAAATAAAAAGACAGGTAAAGCAATACATTAATTTAGACTACCGTAACTAATAAGAAATAATTTGTATACTTAATAGCATTTTGCAGGGCTAGAGGAAGAAATGGATGGATGCAATGGTACTGAACATTCATGAATTGCATAGTATCTTGGGAACATCATCATCTCCCATTCAGAATGCAGGGGGAAGGCATGGTTGAGCCATTTCAATGGAATATGAGTGAATGTTATCTACAGCATATGGAATTCTGAAACCTTTTAAAAATAAGCACTGGAGTGGAGGTTGGTAAAAAGTATAGGTAAGCCCTTGCAAATAAAATACATATAGACAAGACTAGGGGAATGTAGCAATCTGAGCAGTGGAGTTAACAGCTGGTCCCCAGACCTGTAAACTTTTTTTAAGAACCAAAACTAGGTACTGTTTATCTTGGTATATCCCATGCCCAGCAGAGTCCTCAGCACACTGTCTGCAGAGAAGGCCTGCTTAATAAATGAAGGTAGCAAGAGAGGAGAAAAGATGTTCCAAAATGAATAGGTGGCAGAGAGTTTTTGAAGGGAGAAGAGTATAGCTGGAAAAAAAACAAAGAGATTCTGGAAAAACAGTAAAATGTTTAAGGAGCTGAGTAGTCAAATCTTTTTTTCCTTACCAAAAATTAAGGAAAACACAAAAAGGAAGGCAGAAAGAAGAAAAAGAAAAGGAAGAAACTAAATGATTTTGAATAGAAAAAGAATTCTAATAGTCCTGAGTGCAAACCTAAGGGTCATATGCTATCCCAATCATGCAAGAGGCTAATAGGCATATAAGTAATAGAAAATAAAGAGAAAACTAGGTACAAAGAGGCTGTCTTTTGCTATTAAAACTTCATGAAAAGTACCTGGGGGTTGGAGACAATTTCGATGGTACACAATATTTCAAAAGATGTTAACGATGGATTTCTAGGAACAGAATTCTAGTTATGAGCATCTACCAAATTTTTATGAATGAGATATGAAACATAAAATACATTCTCATCTGTTTCATAGAAATGTTTCACTTAATGGAAACTTAATTAAACCTCTTACATCTATAAAAAGCACCATTTTCCATTAGCTGTCTTCTCTGACAATGCCTAAGGGATTACAAGAGAGAAGAAAGCAGTTGAAAAGCTAGTCTTTGAAAAATCTTGCTAAGCCAAAGAGCAAAGGAAATTTCTGGATGAATACTAAACCCTCGGTGGTTGAAGACAGCAAAATCTTTTACATTTATCAAAGCTGTCTAATGCCTGGCTGTCTCCTTTCCTTACAATTTTGTGATGACACTCTGAAATGCAGAACTACTCTAAAATATTTTACACTGCACAATAACAAATACAATATGCTTGGTTAAGGTTTCTATTTACTGGTCATGATTATAAAATGGCCACTGGTACTGAATACGGTGTTATCTTTCTAAAAATGTCATAAACTTTCAGATTGCTTGTTTTTATCTGAAAATAAAGGTCTAGCATTTGCAAATACTGTATCTGGGTTCAATTAGCCACTGGGAAGCTCAGGAAGTAGTTAATGCATCTAATGTAATTTTCCAAACATAAACACAGCTATTTTTGAAGAAACAACAAAGCAAATATACAAAGAAGAAATGTTAAATTTCTAAGTACTGAAAAAAGTTTCCTTTAAGCAAAGATGTATAATCAGTAAAATTACTGCAGTTTTCACATGTACATGACTACTACTGATATTCTAAAGAATAAAACGAATATATATAATGTATTTAATCCACAAAGTATTTATATACCCAGGGACTTAAGAAGTATTTTTTTAAAGTTGCAATTACGGCATTTAAAGAAATAATATAATAATGTGCATCTGGTCATACTATGGTTTAATATTAAATATAAAATATCTAAGGATCAAAATTCTATAGATATTTGTTCCAACTATACCAGCTTCTGGTAATTGCACTTTTCTTTTCCTCCCACTCAAGTTTGTAAGTTGGTGTAATAACAAGGTCAAGAATATAGGGTAACAGCTATCAAGATAGGCTTTCATCAGAGGCAAATGTTCATACGGTAGATTTAAAGTAGAATTAGTGTTTAAATATTCATCTTCTGTAGAATTGCTTTTAGTATCTTTTTTTGCCTCTGTTATGCTGAGATCAACTACTCGAATAAAAATACCAACTTGGGTAATATGTTTTTATTATGAAGATTTCTGAAATAGTCAAAGTCATCACATAGTGAACAGCTACCATTTGTCAAGACTGTCATCTTTTACCATTGCAACTTTATCTTTCAAGTAACGACAAATACATTCAAACAGAATTTTTATCTCATCAACAATATCAAACCTGAAAATAATTTGACTCTGGGCACGGAATGCCTGTTCTTGATCTGTATTAACTTTCCTTCTTGAACGCTGAAATCTGTAACCATGCCTTCTGTCGACTTTCCCTCTCTAGCTTGTATTCTTACTTCAAGTGCCACTGTTTAAAGGGAGGGGATTTTGTGAATAGCTCCTATTCAGTTACAATAGGCCACGTAATGCTCCTGATAAATACTTAAAAGGAGCACATCTATTTCTAGATGTACCTTTAGTGTGCTACAGCTGTGCCTCAGTAAAACATGAAGGCTTTTTGCTGAGACCTCCTGAGGTGTCTCATGTGACTATAAGTCTGTTTAAGAGTACAGCTTGAGTTAGCTACTTGTTTTACCATCCTCTAAAAAATGTTAAACTCTTTAAGGTTAGGATTGCATTTGCTCATTTTATTGTCACCCATGTTAGCACAGGGTGTTTTACATAAATTAGCTAACAGTGTTTCATGAACTGAACTGAAGCATAACCAAGGTACATTATTACTGAGATGAGACTAATGGGAAATAGGGGAAACGAGTCTACAAAACAGAAAGCATTGTGTACTGCCAACTTAAATCTTAAGAGTTCATTGCCTGCCTTACATATTCTGACGCAGGTTTAAAGCATTCATTTGGTCTTCCTCTGCTTTCCACTTGAAACATTCAACTTAGGGTTAATTTTACAGCATATTATTTTCCTTTCTTTCTTTTTTAAAAAGTATGTTTGAATAAATGCTCTAAATCCTATGAGCAACATTAGGATCACCTGGCAACTAACTAGAAATATAAATTTCCTCAGTCCCTATTCTTGAATCAGGCATGGGGGGATGGGGTGCAGCGTGTACTTTAATAAGCCCACCGATTCTGATGTACACAAGTTTGAGAACCACTGTACTAGAATTATCTTTTGGTATGACAAATACTGTATCCAAGTGACCCCTTTAATGCATGTCCCAACCTCTCAAGAATATAACACACCCAGGGAAAATTTAACCTATTCTTCAATTTGTAGGTCTTACAATCAGGAGTAATCATTTTATTTGGCAGATCTTTTAACTCTATTTGCAAAACTTAACTCTCACAATGACTATTTTTTAAGGTCTCAGCACTTACGCTTTGTTATTCAGCGGCGATGTGGGAGACAGGGAAGGGCAGGTCCTCTTGGCAGACGGCTCTTCCTCCTCTTCATCAGATGAACTATCGATAGTTAGGTCAATCACCTCTACTTTCTTATTTTTATTTGAGGACGGGTGGTGAGAAGCCACCTGATGCTCCAATGTAGAGCTCAAGCATCCTATGTGGGAAGATTAAAACACAAGGCAAAAAAAGATCTATGACACCTCTCTTTTTTTTTTCAGTATGCCTATTGATTAATTTATCTGTTTTAGTTTAGACTTACAATATTGCTAAGGCCAGAGGGTAGAAAACCAACAGTGGCTCTGCTCCCCTAAGCTTAAAACTATTATTTATTATGGGTGTTAAAAGATTTTTTGAAAAACAATTCTGAATGAGAGCAAATAATCAAAATGTGTGTCCACTTGCCAATACAGTAAGCAGTTTGAGCATGTTTACTTGTACAGTACCTGACATACTTAAGAAATGTTATGGTGGTATTTTTTAAAAGTCATAGCTTCCTTCCAGCAAAAACATACTAAAAGCCGGGAAAAAAATGTAAATGGAAAAGGAATGCTCACTAATCGGTACTAAATCAGTTAAAAAATTTAATGGATACCGTTTCAAAAGCATGATTTTACAAACGACTTATCAGATTGTTACTTTGATATCTTATACCACAAAATTTTTTAAGATAGCAAAAAAATGAATTGAAAAGGACTCTTACTACTTCTGAACATTTTATCAATTCAATAAGTTATTGAGCTATCCATAAGCTGCTCAGTGTTTTTAAAAAATTTATGCATTTTAATATTGAAAACCAAGGCTTTACAACAGCAGGGAGACTGTTGTTTTGGAGAACTGACACTCACCATCAACTCCATTGTAGGAGGCAGAGACTTCCTGTACTTCCTTTTTTGATCTCATAGGTGCCCAAGAGCCATCCTCCTTAAACTGTATCTCATCACAATCTGTACAGTACTTTAGGATTTCCATAAATAAGCTATAAAAAACAATTTGTTCTTGAGTATCACATTCTAAATGAAGGCAGATTAGCTTTAACTATTACTATTCAAAAAACATTCAGATCTTCTATGCTTGGTACAAGAATAAATGAGAAAGAAGAAAGTGGAACTGACAAGCTATATTTGTCCTTAAAATCTAGGACTAAATAGGAAAATAGTTACTTAAATTATACCTTTATATAAGGAAATACCATGTCACTATGAAAAATGAGGTTTCCAAAGACTTTTAATAACATGGGAAAATATTCACAAAAAGTAGGAAGAGACCAAGAAAAGGAAACTCTACATTTTAAAAATAAAGTTCTGCTGTGAGTGGTACACGAATAGCAGTTATCTCTGAGTGTGACATTGTGGATATGCATTTTTCTTCTTTATACTTTTTTTTATTAGTTTATTTTGATATCATTAATCTACAATTAAATGAGTAATATTATGGTGATTACACTACCCCCTTCATCAGGTTCCCCCCCCCAACCCCATTGCAGTCACTGTCCATCAGCGTAGTGAGATGCCATAGAGTCCTTCTTTATACTTTTTTACATAGTCGAAATTGCCTATAAGTTTATCTGATAAACTGAAGCAATACATACAAAAATATGTATTGAATATTACATCTCCTTGATAAATATGCAGGTATTAAAAAATGAGATGTGCAAAAAATGTACATTATTAAAGGCCAGATTATTAGGTTACAGTATTAAATGAAATCAAAGGATAAAAAAATAGCAGTACTGTGCAGTAACAACTATGTGAAAAGAAAAATCAGAAAACAACATGCCATAAATTCTACTTCAGTTTTCCAATTTGTGTGTGCATGTGTTTTACAGTAAGAAAAACCCCAATTGATGAGGGGATCTAAAGCTGTATAATATACAAAGTTGGTAAAATATTATTATTTGATTCAAATTTATTAGTGATCATTGTCATCTCTGAAAAATTAAACAAAACATTTAGATAACATATTTATTTTCACATGATTGGTACGACTTCTTTCAAGCTCTCAGTTACACTTGTATTGCTAAATATATTCCATTCCTGTTATATCTTCAGACTCCCATGTTTTCTCAAATACTATAGATAAGTTTCCTTAAACTTTCTGCCAGAAAGTATAGAAAATATCAAGAAGATCTTTCTTGTCACCATTTATCTTTGGTGGCAAAGACGGGAAAAGAAAGGACACTAGAGAATGAGGGAAAATTTACAAGACGTCTGGCAGAACAGAAAAAACAGGAGTGCTAAAAAAATGTGATGCTGTAGGTGCACAAGAAAGACAAAGACGAATATTCCAGAGGAAATGAAAATAAATTAAGCTGCTATTCAGTGGGTTGATTAGTTTTAGGAGCGCTTAAAGCAGAGAAAAGGTATCATGGACAAAAAAAAATGTTATTGAGCACACACACACACACACAAATCCCCAATAACAGGCCAACTTCTACTAAAAAGCCCAATTTTGGTGAGCTTGAGTTAACCAGAGTTTCACAACTCTTTCATTCTTTCTCTAATATGGTCTTCATGTCTTGGGGTAGATGGATTCATGTTAGGAAAAAAAGGTTAGCAGCCCTTCCTTAGAGCCTTCAGTACTTTCAAAGGTACTGTCAGGAGGCACTGACAGTAAAGCATGCATTTCCAAAACAAGAAAAGGGGAAAATGTTCATAATATCAACTTACTTTAAAAATTACTGATTTCTAGAATCATGAAAATCCTAAAAATATGTAACTCAAAAAACACTATCTGTAGAATTTTTATCCCAAATCTGAGGGATAACAAATACAGATAATAGATGTTATTTCAAGGAATAAGGAAAAACTTTAAATAGGCATACCCATCAATAATAAGGTGTTCATACGGAGCCTTCTTATCACAGACAGGACAGACCCAGGTTGGTTTTTTCTCATTCATCTGAATGTAAAGAGTTGCATCAAAACACTGCAGATGAGAACATGTAAGGGCCCGACATGGAATTGTCAGCCGCATTTTACCAAGCTATGAAAGAGGGGACAAAAGTAAATATTAGATAACTGTATTTAAAATTTAAGTGTGATAAAAATTTCCTGAAACACAATCTGTATATGTTCTGATTTAAAGCATATTATGTTTACTTTTTATCTATAAGGAAGAACATTAAATACATTTTCTGTGAAACATCTACAGGTTAAAAAATCAGAGTATTTCTTTGGATATTAAATACACAAACTATTATGGAAAGCCTGTAGCAAGGGTTATATACCCCCAATCCACAGCTCATAGACTGGCTTTTGGGGGAACGGCCATGAACCCCTTGAAATTATATGCAAAATTTTCTAAGTGTGGGCATTTTTCTGGAGAGTGCACTTTCAGCAAATTCTCAGAATAGTCCCTGATGCAAAAAAATTAAGAACCACTTTAACAGGAATTTGGGAAAGGAAAAAAGGATGTCTTATTAAATACTACAAGATACAGATATTATAATGACATTTACTGCCAACCTGATCTGAGTAAGAGTAGTTCACAGGTCAAAACAGAATGAACGGCAAGCATTCCCCACAGTGTTTGACATCACTGTGCCAAAATGGCACCTCTGGGATGGAAGCCAGAAGTGTGCACCCTCTGGATTTCTTCTCTCACTGGGCACCATTACAGGCAATTTAGCAAATGCCGCTGGACCTCTAGCATCTCTACCATGTTATGAGACTTTCTCTTCTTGCTCTGCAAATAAATGCTGCTTAAGCCGACACAGGTTGAATATGCCTTATGAACAATGAAATCTGCTTCCTCTGGTCTCTGAGCTACTAGCTTTCGCCCAAGGAAGAGAAGTTGCCAGGGAGCTGCCATATCATGACCTCCTTCCCTGGAGAACACCTCATATAGTGTAGCTGGATTACCACTGGGGGGTCCCCAGAGGCCACAATGGCATACAGTATAAAAATTATCTATTTTCAATGACCATGTTATTTGCTAAATACCAAGAAAAGATTTTCTGAATATTTACGAGCTTGAAAAATATAAAGGCTTAAAAGGGATGAGTTAAGTGAGGAAAAAAAGAGGAAAAGATCTTGGTTTGGATGAATTTCAGGGAAATGTGCAATTTCCTAGGCTACCAAGGAAATTAACTGTCATTTAGAGCCCTAAATTATTGTTCTAGTACCAATGATTTACTGTGCCTCTAGAAAAGGCACTTAACCTTTCTGGGTCTCTCTTTGTATCTCTAATGTAACACTGTTATTTCAACTATTACTACAGCCTTCTTACTTCAACAGGATGTAGTGATGAAGAATAAAAAAGGACCCAGAATGAGCTAGTAATTTATGAAAAAGGAGTAATGCCAGTTCAAGGTATCAGAAATACGGATAGGAGGGACACAGAGAAAACTGATGGCTCCCTTTTCTGTGCTCCCAATTCTACCTTGCATATAACTATACCATTTATTTGTGTGTTGTGTGTCTCTCCCTTTGACAAACATATTGACTTATCTCCTTATCTTCAACACCTGGAAATGCACCTGCTATACAGAAGGAAGACTGTTCTGCGTACTGACTGCTAAGGCTTCTGCCATGCATGCTGAGGTGCTCTAGGAAGCACCATTCACGGAGGCTGTGCAGGCTGTATGTAGCACTTTATGGGGCAGTCCTGAGTGTAAGGCTGGAGTTAGACTACCTAGGTTTGAATCTTGGCCTCACTACTTCCTGTGTGAATCCTGAATGTGTTAAGTCTCTCTGAGCCTCAGTTTTGTAAAATGGGAATAAAAATAGCATCTGTATCGTAAAATTAGGGGGTTTAAAATTATAGTATGTTTACTGCATAATGCCTGATGCATACATAGTAAGCGCTCAGGTGCATGTACTGCAGAACCAGTAGGCCACTTCTGACTTTGTGAAGACAACAGATAAGATGATAAGAAATAAAGACTGTTTCAGAATCCGAGTTCTAAGCCATAGAATTCATACTCTGAAAAGCAGTTTGTCTCTGAAGCCTTCACCTCACATACCGCCATCTCTAGAATCCCTAGCTGCCGGTTCCTCTTCTTGGTGAGAGAGCAACTCTCAAGCCCTTATGATCAGCCACGCTGACAAGTTCACTTCCATAGTTTTTAACAACATTGCTACATGAGTGGTGCAGGAAGGACATTCATAAACCCGTAGAACAAAGAAGTTCACTTTCAAATGCATTATTATCAGTCACACAAATGCCTTGCTACAAAGAATCATAAAGTAACTGCTATGTGATAATGATAATCCTCACGTCTGGATTTTTTTTAAATACCCTCCAAACTCTAAATACAGACACTGATTTTTCCAACTTGGCATCAGAAGAGGAGCTGAGCTTTGAAGATCTTCATCTTGTAATTACAAATCCCTCCTTTTCCCTTTCTTTGTAGGATGTGGTGGATATTTACATCATTTTCAAATAAAGACTTTGAAAACAACTTTCAAATGAGTTTTCTAATGCCACTAACCTCATTATAGCATAACTGTGCTATATTAGTAACTGACAATCCTGCAAAAGAAAATACCCTACCTAAATAGAAGTTTAAACCAGCTTATATCAAAAGGACCCTAAAAAGTCCATAAAGTATGTATTTTTTCTCTATAAAAAGGAATAGTGTGATATTAGGAATAATTTCACAATTTTTCATTTTTATCACCATCATCAATAAATACATTTCCAAGGAGTTTTCTTCTTCTATCAATTCCAAGTCATTTGTATTTGAGGTTATAGTTCTGGTATTTCACAAAGCAGATACTCAAACATTCTTCCAGCTCTCTCTCTCTCTGTTTTTATTTATGGATAAATATAAATATATACATATTAATCTATTTGTTTATCTATTTATCTATCCATCCATTCATTCATTCATCATTGATACACACTCTTACGCTCAGGTTTCACATGAGCAACACTGTGGTTACTACATTCCCCCATCATCAAGTCCCCACCACATACTCCATTACAGTTGCTGTCCACCAGCATAGTAAGATTTCCAGCTCTATTTTTAATAAATTAGAACTAAAAAATTTTCAAAGAGCAAAAAAATTTTTAATTATTTTCATTGCCTTTAGCTAAATGGTATACGAACAATAGAAACTCATTTATTTTGAGCTGTGTATATCACAAGGGCAATTCAAATGCACAGACATCAAATTTATGTATTTCAAAAGGAAAAAGTCTTTTATTATTCAATAAATTTGATATATAGATGAGGTGTCATTACTAAGTTTTACTTTTTACAGTAAAAACATACCTAAAATATACTGCCTTAGGGTTTCAGAATAATTGTAAAGGGATTGTCCTTTTAGCCAAATAGAAATCCATTAAAGTATTATAATTATGGATTATATATAAAGTTGTTTTTTCTACAACCTGCATTTTGAAATCAGATGCCAATTTAAAATGAACTGCTAACACTGTTGAAACTAAAAGGCAGGAGCAGGGAGAGCACAGAAAGAAAAATTAAAAGCTGGCCCACTGAATTAAGAGGTGCAAGGAGCAAAAATGTGATTAACACTTTCTAATAATACAGAGATCACCTAAACTATAAAATTCAAAACTAGTTCTATGAGTAAAAACACCAAGATTTATATTCATGTTTATTTACATGAATAAACGCTTCATCTAAATGTTAAATTATATGAACATCATATATATATACAGCATGACTGTAAGCACTTTCAAAATGAGACTGCAGAAAAACTAGCCTTCTTCCAATGATTTACATGGAAAATGAAGCTTATGTACTATTCTCAATTTCTCATATCCTATGAGTGTGTTTTATAATGGAATGGGTTGATAAAGAATTATGTGGAGGCAGAGGGTGGATAAATTGGGATTTGGGTGGAAGAGGGTAGGATAAGTATACATCTTTCTTTTTTATCTTTATCTTCCCACCCACCACCTAACCTAGTCTGTGAACAATTTTTCTAAATGGTAAAAAACACCAGCTTCCTTTACATCATAATCTGCTATAACATTTAACTGTTTATTTAAGAATCAACCTACATCAGCTGGCAATATTTTTTATTGTGATAAAAACACATAACATTAAATTTACCACCTTAACCATTTTTTAAGTGTGCAATTCAGTAGAGTTAAGTATATTCACATTGTCGTGCCACAGATTTTTGAGAACTTTTCCATCTTGTAACACAGAAACTCTATACCCACTAAACACTAAGTCCCCCTCACCCCAACCCTTGGTCAACCACCTTTCTACTTTGTTTCTATGATTTTGAATATTTTAGATACCCCATGAGTAGAATCACACAGTATTTATGGCTTCTGTGACTGGCTTACTTATTATAATATTCTCAAGGTTCATCCACATTGTACGATTTCCTTATTTTTTAATGCTACATAATATTCCACTGTATGTGGAATATTCTTTTCCCAGTGGACATTTGGGTTGCCTCCATCTCTTGGCTACTGTGATGAACATGGGTGTGCAAATTATCTGATCAAGATCCTGCTTTGAATTCTTCCGGACACATATCCAGAAGAGTAATTGCTAGATGATATGGTAATTCCATTTTAGATTTTTTGAAGCACTGGCACACTTATTTATTTTCCATAACAGCAGCAGTATTTTACATTCCCACCAACGGTGCACAAGGGTTCCAGGGTCTCTGCATCCTCGTTAACACTTGATATCATCTGTTCTTTTGATTGTGGCCATCTTGATGTGTGTGAAGTGATATCTCATGAAGTTTTGATCTGCTTAATGTGATGTGATTTAAGGATGTTTTGATATCCTTAATGATTAATAATGTTGAACATCTTTTCATGTGCTTGTTGGCTGTTTATGTATCTTCTTTGGAAAAATGTCTGTTCAAGTCCTTTGCCCATTTTTTAATCAGATTGTTTGCTTTTTCTGTTGCTGAGTTGTACAAGTTTCTTATATATTAACCTCTTATCAGACACATGACTTACAATTATTGTCTGCCATTCTATAGGTTGTCTTGTCACTGTGTTGACTGTTTTCTTTGACATGTAAGTTTTTAAGTTTGGTGTAGTTTCATGTCAATTTTTCTTTTTATACCTGTGCTTTTTGTGTCATATTGAAGAAATAATTGCCAAATTCAACTGCTTTTTTCATGTTTTCTTCTATAAGTTTAGTAAAGTTTTGTGCTTTAGGTCTTTGTTCCATTTTGAGTTAACTTTTGCATATGTGTAAAGTAAGGATCCAACTTCATTATTTTAATTGTGAACATCCAGTTTTCCCAACACCACTTAAGAGACTGTCTTCCCTACTGTGGAGTCTCGGCACCTTGGTTAAAAGTCATTTGGCCATATTGGTGAGACTTTGTTTCTGGGCCCTTTATTCTGTTCCACTGGTCTATATTTATCTTTATATCAGTATCGGTAGTACACCATCTTAATACTATTGCTTTGTAGTATGCTTTGAAATCAGGGAGTATGAGGCCTCAAACTTTGTTTTCATTAGATTTATTTTGGCTATCTGGGGTCCCTTGAGACTCCATAGGGATTTTAGGGATTTCTGCAAAAGGAAAAATGCCATGGGGATTTTGATAGGGATTGCACTGAATCTGTAGATCACTCTCAGTAGTATGGACATTTTAACAATATTAAGTCTTCCGATCCATGGGTATAGGATGCCTTTTCATTTATTTTTATCTTCTTTGAATTCGTTCAATAATATTTTGTAGTTTTCAGTGTTCAAGCTTTTATCTCCTTGATTTATTCCTAAATATTTTATCCTTTATGATACTATAGTAAATGAAACTGTTCTTAATTTCTTTTCCAGATTGGTCATTGTTAGTGTATAGAAAACAACTAATTTTTGGCCATTGATTCTGTACCCTGAAAGTTTGCTAAATTCATTTATTAGTTCTACAGTTGTTTGTGGAATCTGTAGGGTTTTCTGTATAAAAGATCATGTTACCTGCAAACAGATCATCTTACACCTTCCTTTCCAGTTGTATATCTTATCTCTTTTTCTTGTCTATTTGCTCTAACTAGAATTTCCAGTACTATGGTTAACAGTAGTGGTGAAAATGGCATCCTTGCCTTGTTCCTCATCTCAAAGGATTAGTTTTCAGTCATCCCATACTGAATATGATGTTCACTGTGGGCTTTTTCATATATGGCTTATGTGGAAGAAACTCTTTTATATTTCTAGTTTGTTGAATGTTATCATGAAAGGGTGTTAATTTTGTTAAATGCTTTTTCTGCATCAACTGAGGTTATCTTGTGGTTTTTGTCCTTCATTTTGTTAATGTGGTATATTACACTGGTTGATTTTTGTATGCTGGACCATCCTTACATTCCAGCTATAAATCCCACTTGGTCCTGGTGTTTGAGCCTTTTAATGTGTTCACAAATTCCACTTGCTAGTATTTTGTTCAGGGTTCTCACATCAGTATTTACCACAGATACTGGTATGAAGTTTATTTTGTTGTGTTTTTGTCTCATTTTGGAATCAGGGTAATGTCAGCCTCATAGAATTGAGTTTGGAAGTATTTTCTTTCTCTTCAATTATTCAGAAAAATCTGAAAAGACTGGTGTTAATTACCCTTTAAATGTTTGACAGAATTTTAGTGAAACCATAGGGTCCTGGTCTTTTCTTTGTTGGGAGGTTTTTGATTACTGCTTCAATCTTCTCACTACTTACAGGTTTGTTAATGATTATTTGTTTATATACATTATTTCTTTATGACTCAGTCTTGGTAGGGTGAATGTATCTAGGAATTTTCAATTTCTTCTAGGTTATCCAATTTTTTGGCATATAACTGTTCATAGTAACCTCTAATAATCCTTTTTATTTCAGTTGTATTGTCTCCTCTTTCATTTCTAACTTTAGCTATTTGAGTCTTCCCTTTTTTCTTAGTCTAGCTAAGATTTGTCAATTTTATTGATTGAAAAAAAACAACTCCTTAGTCTTTGTTTTGTTTTTGTTTTTGCTATTCTCTGTTTCAGTTATCTCTGCTCTAATCTTTATTTCCTTCCTTCTGTTCTGCCGATTTGGGGTTTAGTTTTTTTCTTTTTCTAGTTTCTTGAGTTATAAAGTTAGGTTGTTGATTTGAGAGCTTTCTTTTTTCATGTAAGCACTTACAGCTATAAACTTCTCTCTTCCCATTGCTTTTGCTGCATCCCTTAAGTCTTGGTATACTGTTTTTTCTTTTTCATTTGTCTCAAGGTATTTTCTAAATTTCCATGTGATTTCTTCTTTCACCCTTCAGTTGTTTGAGGGTGAGAGAAACAACCAAATTTCTACATATTTGTGGATTTTCCTATTTACCTTCTGCTACTGACTTCTAGTTTCATCTGGTCGTGGTCAGAGAAGGTACTTTGTATGACTTTAATCTTAAATTTGTTAAGACTTATTTTGTGACCTAATATGTGGTCTACCTTGAAGAATGTTCTGAGAAGAATGTGTTATCTGCTGTTTTTGGGTGGAGTATTTGGTATATGTCTGCTGGTCTAATTGGTTGTTAGTGTTGTATTAATCCTCTGTTTCCTTACTGGCTTTCTGTCTGGGTGTTCTATCCATAACTGAAAGTGGGGTATCAAAAGTCTCTTACTAGATTGTACTGCTGTCTCTTTCTTCAGTTCTGTCAATGTCTACATCATATATTTGGGAAATAATTTTAATAATAATATAAAAAGCCTGGAGTGAAAGTATTTTCCCTTAAGAAAAAGACTGGCTATAATAAGGAATAAAAAGATAGAAGGATATGTACAAAATGAGAGGCTTTGGTGGTTTTTATTAACTTCATTGTATTTCTTTCTATATTCTGCCAAAGTTTAATAATGAATAGGAGTTCCCTTAGCAATTACAAAATAAAAAAGCTTTTTTTAAAAAAAGATGTGTACAGTATTATAAACTAATTCATGAGCTAATGAATTTTTCATATTGCATTTGAGTTTCTATTAATTACAAAAGACTACCATGTAGGACAAATAACATTTAATTTGCTTAAATTCTTTTTTCTTTAAGAATACAATCACTTCATCTTCATCTTAGATTAGCAAAATTTCAGTATTAAAAGCTTTCTGTATCAGGCCTGCCTGAACAATCCAGGCAAATCAGGAAACAGCTGTGTCCTCTTATTCTTCATACTTTCTCCCCCATTTAGATATGATTAATTTGATTAATTATAAAACAAAAGGTAATCAAAATGTCAAAGTAATTTACTCTTAGTTTTTTACATATTTTGTAAGAAAGCCACATTCAATTAATAAAAATATTAAGATAATGAACATTCCTTATTTGGAGATTTTATACTTGAGTCTAAGAGATAGTCGTTAAGAACAGCAATATTTAAATATATCTTAGTAAAAGTGGAAAATTTTTATAGATTTATAAAAATAGTTAGATTCCAATCCTATAACTAAATAATAATGTCTTTCCACTTTTCACAACTGTAAGAAAGGTGGATATATTTAAAAAGTAAACAGAATTGTCCAAATACTGGAAATACTTAACAGAAAGAGAAAATACATGTTAAATCTTCTGGAAAGAAAGTATTAGTAGTTAACACTTACTGGACATAGCAGAGAAACCCTTAGGCTCGTCGTAGCTATTTCACTGTCTGGATCCGCAGTCAATTTCTCTTTAACTGATATTCATTGAAGAGAAACAAACAAATAAAACAAGTTTATTAAATATGCATGACTGATGCAATGTAAAAAAGAATGAGGAACTTAAACTGCAGAACCTTTAGAAAAACACAAAACTAAAAACTAATCTGCTTAATTACTTCCCTATCAATTGAATGGAAAGATAAAAACAAGTAAATGGTTTATAATTTCTACAATAAGCAAAGGAAGGAAAACAACTGTCTATCTCTAGACTGACTACATTTCCTGTAAGTTTCCTATTTCTCACCCACAGAACAAAAACTGCTTTGCAGTAACATAAAGGAAATTTCTACAGCAGATTGACATATTCTACTGATAGCAGGCCCTTTTTCTTTAATAACTCTAAGATACTGGATAGAGAGTGTCTTTCTTTTAAACTATGACCAATATTATTTTGGTATATAAAATAACTATGTTTTATAAACATAAAACTAACATTGACAAAATTTTCCAAAGCTCAGATTATATTTATTGTAAAACACATTTTAAAAAGTTAATTGCTTTTTTATCATAAAATTATTTGAATTTTCTATTTACTTATCCATAAACAAATTATGCTCCCTTGGGCAAGTCAAACTTCCTCTCTGAGCTCAATTTTACTTCTAACAAAACAAGAACCCATACTAGATAATCTCTAAGTCTTTTCAGTTCAAACTATCTAGAGAGGAGGCAAACTTGAAGAAAGGGGTCACAAGTAATTTTATTTTTAATAGCTATTCTATTACTCTCCATCAGTCTAATGTAACAAGGATCTTTATACTTCTCATCTGGAAACCTGAGTGATCTGTTACTTTTGAAACTTTAATTTACAACTTCGGTGAAATTTCAATGCAAAAGTGAAACTGGAAATGCCTAAAGTAATATTCAAACAGTTTTTAAAATTGTTCCACGATAATTTTAAGGCTCACATTTGTAAGGGCTGCCCAAATGGAGCAGTTGTATACATAGTCAATCTTAGAATTTCAGAGCTGGGGCCAACAACTAAGTATGACCAGGCAGTTACCACAGAGTAAAAAGAAAAAAATGGGAGGGGAAAAATATTCGGATAAGGAAGAATGGTGGCATCTGTTGTACTGATAACCATTTATGAGAAGTAAGAATCCTGTATTTATTGAACATGGTTATCACAGTCTGGATTTTTTTTTTTGAGATGGTCCAAACCTTAGATATTTTATCCAACTGTCTCCAAAAATTAAGTGAATCTCAACTAAGATGCACATCAGAACTACCTGTAGTGCTTTGTGACTTATAATTGCTCACTGAATCAGAACAGGGAGGAAGGACTCCAATGAGTAGTTTTTAAAAAACCAGATGTGATTCTGATGCCAGACTAAAAAGTCACTTCATGGCCTGGAAATTCCAAAGTTTTAATGTCTACATAACTCACAGGCTGCCTCTCACACCTGAAAAGGCAGAAAATCCCTGCATTTTAGTTTAGAAAATACAGTTATCATTATCACTTATGCTAACTGTCATATGTAAATTATGAAAGCATGCCTCTTTGCCAGTATAGTCTCAATCTTAATCAATCTTCATATAAAGCTACATTTAAAGAATATTATCTTTTTAACAAGATACTTTATCTTTGAGGTAACAAATAATTGCCATACAAAATAAACATGTAAATAGAATTCTAGTGTGATTACCAACTGACTTTGGGTTTTGCTTATTTAAAATTCTACTTAAATTTAAGAAACAATACCAGAGATCACAATATAGCCTTATGCAAAACAAAGTTTAATGTTTAGGACTACAAAAAGAAATTAAAATAGGAGAGGCAATGAGGGAGTGATTATTAATACAGGATCTAGAGTCAGCCTAAATTAGAATTCAGACTTAACTCATTTAACCTCTCTATGCCTCAGTTTCATCATCTTGTAAATGGGAATAATAATTGTTAACACTTAGCACTGTTTAAGGATTAAATGAGTTAATATACATAAAATATTCTAAAACCTAACATTGCTACTCAATAAATATTGGCTACTGCTACTTAAAAGTAAAATGTGACTTGTATATTCACTTTCTTTCAGAGGTGGGAGCATTTTCTGAAATTATTTTACAATAAGCTAGTCAATTTCTATTAAAAAAAGAAAAAGCTTTGCCTTTCACCTTTGATATCACAGACTCAATAGTCAATTCTTTGATGTAAAGATACTTTTAAAGATCTTACTAGGATCTTGATAGGATTGAATTTAATCTGTGGATCAACTTGGAGAGAACTGACATTTCTCTAATAAGAATACTGAGTGTTCTGAATCATTAACATGGTATAGTTCTCCATTATTTAGATCTTACTTAATTTCTCTCAGCAGTTTTGTAGTTTTCATACAGATCTTGCACATATTTTGTACAACATATCCCTAAATATTTCGTATGTTTGGATGTTATAGTAAGTTCTTGTTTTTTTGAATTTCAATTTCCAATTGTTTACTGCTAATTGAAATACAATTGATATTTATAAATCAACCATGTATTCTGCAACCTTGTTAAATTCACATACTAGCACTAGTATCTTTTTTGAAGATTCTTTGGGATTTTTTTCTACACAACGAGGTCATCTTCAAATAAAGACAATTATTATTTATTCATTTCTAATCTTTATGCTTTTTTTTTCTTGCTTTATTGTGCTGCCTAGGATTGCAAAGGCAATGCTAAATAGCAGTTTTAGGAGCAGATGTTCTTGCCTTGCTCCCAATCTTAGGTTGAAGCATTCAAATTTTTCACAATTAACTATGATATCAACTAAAGGCTTTTTGTAAATACCCTTTACTACACTGAGGCAGTTTCCTTCTTTTTTTTTTCTTGCTGAGAGTTTTATCATGAATTGATACTGAATTTGACCAAATGCTTTCTCTACATCAATGGAAATAATCATACTACTTTTTTCTTTTTAGTCTGCTGAGAATGTGAATTATACCGATTTATTTCTGAACATTGTATTAACCTAGTATTCCTGGAATAAACTCTATTTGGTCACTATGTATTACCTTTCTACATACTGGGCTTAGAATTGTCTGACTTAGTCAAAGTAGTTCTGAAAAAGAAAAAGCTGGAGACCTCTACCTGATTTCAAGACTAGTCAGGCTATAGTAATCAACACTGTAATACTGGCGTAAGGAAAAAACATACTGGCCAATGGAGAACAAGAGAATTCAGAAACAGATTCATATATCTCCGGCCAACTGGTTTTTGACAAATGTGCCACGGTAATCAAATGGAGGAAAAGATAGTCTTTTCACAAATGTTTTTGTAACAACTGAGTATCTATATGGAAGAAAATAAACTGCTAATCATACCTTGCACCATACAAAAATTGACTTAAAGTGAATTGTAGACCCAAATCTAAGAACTCAAACAATAAAACTTCTAGAAGAAAAATATTTGTAACCTTGGGTTAGGCAAATATTCCATAGGATATATACAAAAAGCACAAGCTATAATATGAAATGGGGAAAAGATCTGAACAGGTATCTCATCAAAGAAACTAAAGGGACAAATAAACAAATGAAAAGCTGCATAACACCATTAATCATTAGGAAAATACAAATTAAAACCACAGTAAGATGTCACTGCACACTGTCCAGAATAGCTAAAATCAAAGCAGACGGACAATACCAAGTGCTTGCAAGGGTGGGGAACAACTCAAAATCTCATTCGTTGTTAGTGGGAATGCAAAAGTGGTATATGCACTTTATAAGGAACTGCCACTCTGTCTTCCACACACTTATCATGTGACCTAGCAATCCCAGTCCTAAATATTTACCCAAGAGAAATGAAAACATATGTCCACAAAACTGGCACATCTGTA
Source organism: Smutsia gigantea (assembly GCA_032199065.1). NCBI lineage: Eukaryota > Metazoa > Chordata > Mammalia > Pholidota > Manidae > Smutsia > Smutsia gigantea. The sequence continues at coordinate 4,385 of JAVSCE010008050.1, read as the reverse complement.
TTTAAAGTGTTGGTGTTTTAGCAGCTTTATTTATGGTAGCACAAAATTCAGAATCATCAAAATGTCCATCAACCGATAGATGGATAAACAAATTGTGGTACAGATAAATGGAATAGTACTCAGTAATAAAGAGGAACAAACTATTTGGACAAACCTCAAAAGCATTATAAAGTGAAAGAAGCTAGACATAAAAGCCTACATGCTGCAGGATTTCAATTATCTGGCGTTCTGGAGAAGACAAAACTACAAGGACATTAACAGTTGCAGGAATTGGAAGTAAGGGGATGAGATGCATTGCAAAGACCCCAGGGGAACTTTCCCCAGTGAAGAATGTTCAATATTTTGAATGTGGCAGTGGTTCATGAGTGCATATACCTGTCAAACTCATCAAACTGTATACTTGAAAAGGTGGATTTTTACTGTTTGTAAACTATACTTTCAATAAACATAACCAAAAGTAAGAAGAAAGAAAGAGAGGGAGAGAGCAGGGAAAAATCACTATGCTAAATTTAAACCCAAGAAAGTACGGAGAAAAAATTAAGAAAAGTACTTGTCCTTTGTGGGCAAGGTAATAAAAAATAAAAACAAGACATAATATTCATCTGGCTTATCAACCAACACATGGAAGTCTTCTGAGAGTTAGTGAGTATTAACAGTATTTTTATTGGATGACTTATAACAGAATTATAGTTAACCACATTTAAAATTATCTTCTTAAATCCCACTGTCATGAGCCATAAACCACTAGTCACATGTGACTATATTTAAATTAAAATTTAATAAAATTTAAAATTCAGTTCCTTAGCTGCATTAGCTATGTTTCCAGTGTTCAATAGCCACATATTGCTGGTGGCTACCACATGGGACAGTGCAGATGTAGAAAATTTCCACCATCAGACATTGTTCTACTAGTGCTGTTTTGGGTTTTTTGTTGTTGTTGTTGTTTGCTTTGCTTTTTAAATAATTTCTATCCTTCGTTAGTGTCAGGTTATTTTATATTCAGCCTTTTAGAATTTTAATGCTGGAAACAACTGAACGTATTAAGTCCAATACTTCACATTTTATAGGAAAGGAAACAGAGGCACAGAGGTGATTTTTACTCTAGAACTTTTTTCATCAGTTTACTTCACCAAAAATATCAGGATCTACTATGTGCCAGGCATTATGCTAAGAACTACGAATTCAAAGAACTCATATTCTAGTAGAGAGTAAAGATGCCTAGTGAGATCATCTCTAATGTGCTCTGATGGACATGTATTTGGGAAGCTAGCTGCAAGTCAACTCATCCACTCTGGGGCTTCTGAGATGCCTCCTGGAAAAAGTGAAATGTGAAGGATGACGGGTTAGGTGAAGAAGGCAACAGGAAAGTTTTTCAGCACAGAGAACAGTACTTGCACAGCACTAGGAAAACAATTCAGTGTTTTTCTAATAATAATGCACGAGAAAAGTAAATACAGGTGGAAAGAAATACATTGGAAAGAAATGAGCAGGTGCCCAATTATGGAAAGTCATGTATGGTATGCTAAAGAAGCTGAAGTTTTTATTTCATTAGTGTTAAGAAGCCATGGATTATAAAGGAATAGCAAGATTCAATCTGTATCAATCACTTAGGTTGCCACCAGAAAAGAGATATGAAGAGAGGCCAAGAAAGGAGAGGGATGCATTATTTAAAAGTAGATTTGTAAAATAAAGGCAAGATAGGAGAGCTTAATCTAGGACAATGATGGTATGGAAAGACAGAAGACAGATTTGGGAAATATTTAGGGCGTAAATTTGATGGGACTTAGTGAGCTCAGTTTTAAATACTTGACTTTGAGGAACGAGTAGAATGTTTCAGTGAAGGTAGTTAGCTATACAGATCTGTATTTGAAATTCAAGGGAAGGTCTGGGATGAAGATAATGTACCTGGAAGTTGGTGCTAGTTTAAACCACAAGAGTGGTTCTGATTATCTCTAGGGGATGTACGGAGAAAAGCAGACCAAAGATGAAACCCCAAGGAAAACAAACACTTGAGATGCTTCCTTAAGAGGATCCATTGAAGGCAAGTGATTGAGAAAAAACAATCAGAGAAGAGAATTTCAAGGACAAAGTGGTTGGTATGAAATGTAGCAAAAAAAAAGAAAACTAGAAAGATAAACTTTAAATTTGGAAATCAGATGGTCCCTTGTGACATCTGCAAGAGCAGTTTCAGTGAACAATGGGTTACAGAGAGGACGTAAAAAGAGCAAGTGTAGAGTACTCTTTGAAGAAACTAGATAAGAACAACAGGAGGAACATAGAGCTCTACTAGAAAGTAGCTTGTTTTTGTATTTTTTTAAAGGATGAGAGACTTGACAGGATGAGCCTACAGGGAGACAGGAACTGAAAATACAGGACAGAAGCAGGTGAATGAGAGAGCCAGGTCTCTCAATATTGTTCGTGAGCATTTTCATCTGATGTCTCACAGACATCTCCAACACCAAAAGTCTGAGAGTATACTCTGATATTTCTCTCACAAACTGATCGCTTCTCTACCACGTAACCTGTGCTTCAGTAAGAAGCCTAGAACTCCTCCTTGACCTCTCCTTTTTCTTCACTCCCCACAGTCTATTACCATTTCTACCCTCAACACTTCTGAAACTGTCAACTCCTCTCTATGTCTATCAGTATTACCTTAGTTTCAAGACACCATCATCATCATCTTTTATTTTGTGTTAATACCAGGTTCCTAACTGGCCTCAATACATCAGCCTCGCCCCGCTTCAATTCAGTCTTCACAAAGTGATCTCTTTACTGCCTGAATCTGATCATGTCACTCTGCTTAAAAATCCTTTAAGGGTTTTCTATCATTTTTCTTCGTATCAGCCATATGAACTAAGCCCATGGCTATCTCTCTGATCACTCGTTCTCTCCACTCCAGTTCCATTGGCCTCTCAGCATATTCCTCTCCTGTCTCGGGGCTTCACTCCTCATCATCCTTATAATCTTGTTTTAAACATCACAGCACCAAGAGAGGACTATGTTCTCCTGTTACCACCTCCAGAATTCCCTGTCTTGCTTCTGTAAGACACCTCACAACTGTAATTCATTAACGACTTGTGCAAGCATTTAATCCTATCTTTCTCACTAGACTGCAAACTTCTGAGGGCTGCAGAGACAGTGTATGTCTTGTTTATGCTATAATCCTTGTGCCTGGAACACAGCAGACTCTTAATATTATTTCTTGAATGAGAAGAATAAATGAATAAAGATTAGCTTAGAGCAAGAAAAGGGACATTTCCTCCTGAGACTGAAGAAAGTAAGAATGCGTACCAAATGTAAATAAGCTGAAAAGTAGTGGTAGTGGCACTAAGACTAAGGAAGAAACGGGCAGCTTGGAGAATTCACATCTTGTAACCCCAATTTTCGTGTATTAGCAGTGATCTGAGAGAGGGAGAATAGTGTTTGCACAAAGTATGGCCAAAATTTAAAGTGACTGCTGAAGGGAAGAGGGAGAGAAGACAAGAACCTGACCAAGAATTAGTAAAGGGTGGTTTTGTGTTAATTGTTAAGGGGCAACTCTACCCAAGGTGGAAACCACAATGCAAAAATCTACTAAATCAAATTTATCAGAGAATGGATTTCCTGGTGAAAAGTCTAAATTACTGACTTTATTCTTTCAAGACCTAACAGTTTCTGATTTGATTAATAAAACCTGCCAGTAGAATTTATTGGTAAGAGAATGACTTAACAATGAACATATTTGTAGGTAATTTGATTCTTCAAAAATATCTGAGAAACCTGTCAACATTTTCTTCTCTCAGGTTGTCTTAACACAGTATTTTAATTACATAATTAATTTGCTGGCAAAGTTACTTCTTTACTGATAGTAAAAAGGCAAACAATCTGTTCTTTAGTCAATTACAACAAATGTCTCATTGGTAGGATTCAAATTAACGTTTTGTTGGTTCCCAGGACAGTAAGTAAGATAAGATATAAATTGCCACAAAAATCCTACCAAATCTGCAACTCCTTCTCCTCCAGCACTATATCACAGATGAAATAAATAGCTTTTGGATTAGGCAACTTTTGCTGCTTAATAGTGGCTAACAGTGGTTCTTTGCAGAAAATAAAATAATTCTAGCTCATCTTCCTACTCTCCTTCCAGATGGTGCTACAGCTATAAGTGGAGAAAAGTTAGTAACTTGAGCAAAGATGGCTTGTCTTCTTCTTATTATTAAATATAACAGCTTAATCTGCCTTATTTCTTGTTATGATTACCTTTTCCATACAGGCTCACATAATTCCACAATGCTTTCTGACAAGATGAGATTCTAGCACTATGTAGCAAATGTGAAGATCCTCATTAGAATGACCAGGAATGGACTTCAGCAGTGAGAAGAAAGTTCTTTTCTTGCACTCTCCTT